>VWYK01010561.1:8434-34213 GCA_013399775.1 Semnornis frantzii | reverse complement strand
CTGCTGGCCACACTGCTCCTGTTTCTTGGTTTGTTGCTGTTCTTTGGTCTCTTTTTCACAATGTCTAACACAACCAGCTCTGTTCTCAGGCAGCATTACTGCTATATACATGATTTATGTATTATAATGAAGTTAATGATGCAGGATTATGATGGAAGAGACATTGGGAGAGTCCAGCAAAGGAACCGAACTACATAACTCTATCAACCTGCCCACTAACACTCCAGATAAGACCATGAAATGAGACTTCCAAGGTGGTGGAGCTAACAGAATGACAGATCACACCATAACACTGCATATATAAATAATAATAACAATAATGAACAAAGCTTTGTTTTTTAAGAGCTTTCATCACCACTTCTGCTGATACCTTGAGAAAGTTTATAAAGCTCAATGGGAAATTTTAATAAGAGGTAATAAGACCACTCTCATCCACTAAAAGAACTTGATTCTGACCTATTTTATAATAGGGTTATTCAAAATAGCTCCACTGACATCACAACATACCTGGGCAAGGAAAAATTAAATCAGTCCCTTGGTATCTAACTGGGGTACACAAAAGAAGCACAAGGGGAAACCTGAATAAATATCCTCTTTGCAATTAAAAAAATACCTGAGCAAGGTCTTTTCTTTCCTTTCTAAAATAGAAGCTGTTTTGATAACACAGAGAAAGATTAGAACTGAAATATCTGTAGCAACAAAACTGCAGCCACGGTTTGAAGGCTCAGTGATAATCTCCGTATTTGATTGTAACATTTATTGCCTAAAAAAAAAAAGAGAGAAGGAATGGCAGAGATAATACAAAGCCCTGTTCCCTCTCGTGGAAGTGCATGTTCCTGTAGGCTTGAGGGATTTGTTGTCTGTATCTGAGACAGAACCATCCAAAACTGGGCACGGCTGTTATCACCTGAGAGCAGGATTTTTGTTACAGGGCCCTGCTCACATGTCACACTGAGGTAAAAAATTTTAGGACAGAGGGAAATAATTCATTAACAGAGGATAAGGTGTAGTGGGAGGTCTACAACTGTGCTATGAGACCAGCTTAGAAGATCTTCACTAGTTTGCTGCTTTCAGCTTTTGGGTGTCCTCACATCATTGGTGTAAGAGCTAATAGGCTGCTAGAGAGCTCTTGAACAAGGCCGAGGGCACCCCTGGGATATCTCAGAGATACAACAGAGGCCTGCAAGAAGGCTTAGAAAGGGACCTTTTAAAAGGTTTGTAGTGATAGAAAGAGAGGTGACAGACTGGAGCTTGAGAAGGATGGATTTAGACTGGATATTAGGAAGGAACTCTTTCCAGTGAGGGTGGTGAGACACTGGCACAGGTTACCCAGGGAGGTTGTGGCTGCTTCCTCCCCGGAGGTGTTCAAGGCCAGGCTGGATGAGGCCTTGAGCAACCTGGTCTAGGGGAAGCCATCCCTGCCCTTGGAGGGGGCTTGAAACTGGATTGTCTTTATGGTCCTTTCCAATCCAAACCATTCTATGGATCTCTGAAGAAGCTGACCCTGGGCTTGGATGCTATCTCATATATTCCTCTGAGGTAAGGTTTCCTCTTATTCTATTTAAAAAATGGCTTATGATCACTGTAGGTACACCACAGTCCTGAGGGACAAAATAACTGTTGTCTCTGTCCTTCAAAAAATAACTAAATACAAAAAGGAGAAATAAAGTTGTTGTCTTCACAGAATCACAGACTCAGGATATCAGGGGTTGGAAGGGACCCAAAGAGATCATCCAGTCCAACCCCCCTGCCACAGCAGGACCAGACAATCCAGCACAGGGCACACAGGAACACATCCAGACAGGCTTTTAAAGGTTCCAGACAAGGAGACTCCACAACCTCTCTGGGCAGCCTGTGCCAGGGCTCTGGGACCCTTACAGTAAGGAGATTCCCCTCGTGTTGAGGTGGAACCTCCTGTGCTGCAGCTTCCATCCATTGCCCCTTGTCCTAACCCAGGCAGCAGTGAGCAGAGCCTGCCTCCCTCCTCCTGAACCCTAGTCCTCAGATACTTAGAAACTTAGATCCTCTCTCCTCAGTCTTCTCTTCTCCAGAGTAAGCAGCCCCAGGTCCCTCAGCCTCTCCTCCTCAGGCAGTGCTCCGATCCCCTAAAGTCTATGGCAAGGTGTTGATATTCTTTGGGTAAGTGAAGAAAAAAAGATGAATGAGGCCTGCAGGCTACCCAGAGCATGGAAAATACAAAGCCATGAAAAGCTGAGAATGTTGCCGCTTCATAAACTTAATCTCTGGCAGTAGAGGCAGAGATGTGGCATGCTGCTGCTGAGAAATCTTAAATTAGACCTGAGATTAAACTGCACAACTGTCACATAGGTATATCTGAGGTAGGTTTAGCTGAAGCACCTGAAAATGAAGGGTGAAGGCTTAAGATACTTGGCCATGTGCAGCCTGTCTTTGCTGCTGTTAGCAGAAGTAGCTAACAAGGCTACCTGTTAGGCTTCTACCTCCTGCTTCTAACAGGGAAGGTTCCTGTGCAAAGTTTGAATTTTATATGCTGAAATGAGGAGAATCATTAGCTAAATTTCCAGTTTTCTATGGAGAACTGCATCTGGAGTAGTGGAGTTATTTTATCTCAGGAGGTGAGTCCTGATACCAAGAGTCTCTTCCTCTCGTCTTTCTTCCTCACACATACCATTAAACATCACTGTGGTGAAAGGGCTGACACCTCTTTCCCTTCAAACTTTTCTCCTTCCTTGGAGCTGTCAAAGTGCTTTTGTCAACAAACATGAATAGATGCAGCCATTGCTTTCTGGTAAAAAGCAAAACTAAAATTCCCTTCAGGCTCATAAGAAAGGGGAGGAAGGAGAGAAAAAACCCCACAATTTTTTTTTTTTTTGTTTAATAGTCTATCCTTTGTATGTTTAAATTATCTTAACTGTCCTTTCATGTGCTAATATTCTCATTTCTGAGCTCCACTACTTTTGTTCGAGTTTTAAAATCCTTAGCTATTTGTTTCAAGTTGGTTTGGTTTGTTGGGTTTGTTGGTTTGGGTTTGTTGTGGTTGTTGTTGGTTTTGTTTTGTTTTGTGGTTGGGGTTTTTTTGTTTTCCCATGAAAATATTCTCCTTATATGTTCCCTGCTCTGGTTATAGTAATTTCATCAAAAGAAAAGAAGAACGACCTCACTTCTCACACTGGCAACAAACAATTCCACAGCTGATCTAAAAATAAAATATCTGTATAAAAAAAAGGAAAACCAAAAAACACCAGAGAAAAAACACCCTTTGAGGCATGTTTCAGCAAGTGTTATGTCTGGGCTGATCTAATAAAGGTTTAAATTGGGGTTTGAAGTTGTAAGAGGTGGTAAAAATGAATGACCTGTCTACAAGAATTTACCTTTGCTCTCTCTTCAGAAAGGAATTTGCTTAAAATTCCCCTCTTGCAACTGTGGCTGTGAGGATCCCACTCCCTGACCTCTGCATTATTAGTCATCCACCTTTTTTGCTGTCTCAGTGCCTTCAACCTTTCCAACCCCCTCCTTTATGATGCATCTCAGAAGTTGTGGGATCTTCATTCTCCTCTTCCTCCCACTGTTCTTCTCTCTTTGTATGCGAATGTGGTGGATGACTTCCCCAAACACTGCAGGCAAATCTTCCTGTGGGCTGACCTCTCATTTTGTGGAGTAAAACTGTAATATGTCTTTGTCAGCTCATACCTGAGCATATGGTGGTATTTTCATAGTGAATAATTTCCTCCATCTCCATAAGGAGGTAGGGAAGAACTACACATAAAGAAACTTTGGTTTTTTTAATCCTTGCAACCCAAGCCCAAGATTCTCAGAGCTCTTTAGTGACTGTAAGTGCAGTGTCTTGGCATAAACACATCTGTGTTCCTCATTCATTGCAGGTATCTTTCACTACATGGCATGTTGTGGAGATTTTCTCCTCCCAGTGTAGAGGCTGAGTCCAAATGACCCCTTGCAAACCTGTGTGGTTTAGTGACTCCCAGGTTCATGTTTCTCCATCCAATAGTGATCTGCCTTGCAGCAGAGGTCACTGAATTTTTCTTGTTCTCTCCAGATCACACTGGCAGTGGGACAGTGGTCATCAATAGTTGATCCAATGCTGAGGAAAGAGAAAAGTTTGGACGTGGCATTTGGTGCCATGGTCTAGTCTTGAGGTCTGTGGTTACAGGTTGGACTTGATGATCTTTGAGGTCTCTTCCAACCTTAGTGATACTGTGATGCTGTAATGCAGGGATATGCCTTTATGCTTATAACTTCCACAGATTTATGCTTAATATTTAGGGATGTTGACAGGATTTAAAATTGAGTTTTTTTAATGCAAAATACCCATGTTGAAGATTATTTCATCTTGTATCTCTTTTGCTTCATGCCACTACTAGGGGGGTGTTGGTCTCTTCTTCCTAGTTAAAAGTGATAGAATAACAAGAAATGGCCTCAATTTGCACCAGGGGATGTTTAGATTGGACATTAGAAGAAACTCCTTCACTGAAAGAATTCTCAAACACTGGAACATGCTGCCCATGGAGCTGATTAAATCCCCAACCCTAGAAGCATTTTAAAGATGCAGAGATGTGCTTCTGAGGGACATAGTTTAGCACCAGACTTGATAGAGTTAGAGAATGGTTGGATCCAATGATCTTAAAGGTCTTTTCCAACCAAAATGATTCTGCAATTTTATGATTTGTGTCCCTTATTAGCCAAAATGAAAGAGAACTCTCTAGCTGAAACCTAAGAAAACCTATAGAACATTTCCCTCCCCCCTTTAAAACACGGTTCCTAGCAAATAAAGGAAATATCAAAGTGTTTACTGTTCCACTTTACAGTTGTCAGGTAGGAGTTACAAAAAGGACATGAAGTGTCTCTGGTGCAAAGGGAGTACAAACCAAATCAGAAACACCTCTGTCCACTGTTTTTTATGTCTTTTAATGCCTGTAGCAAGGAAACAGCCCCCAGAAGAACTCCTGCAGAAGCTAACAGATGTTTTCCTCTGATTAACCTGGAATGGAGTGGGCTTAACACGTGCCAAATCCTGATGTCCTTACTCAGGCAAAACTGCCAGAACCTGCATTAATAATGCCAGAAGGACAGGATCTAAGTATCAAAATGCAAACTAAAATCCAGTCAGTAATATAGTGTAAAACAATTCAAGTCTAGCCTAAAATGGTGTGCTGTGTGTTTTGTCAGAGTAATCATCTGCTCCAAAGTGTTTTGCTAGCAGGGGGAGAGGGTAAGGCACAGGCTGTGAAGTGTTGGATGAATGATAGGGAAAGAAAGACTTCTAGTTCTCTGAACATCTCCGCTTTCATCCTAGGCAAAACAGACACCAGGAAATACACTGAACTAAAACTTTCCTTCCAAGAAACACTTAAAAAAAATACATCTGAAGAAATTATTTAAGAGGACAATGACACAGAAGTGTGTAACAAAGCTGGACCTGCACTGCTGCATTTATATAGGCTTTCCTGCAATAAAGTAGGTTAAAAGACAAATTAATTGTATGCTTCCTTTTCGAGGGAAAGAGACCAATGGTAGTTACTATGGCAACTACTTGCAATTCATCCTATTAACTTTCTTATTGCAGGAACAATCAATAATGATACAGATTGCTTTAGGATAAAATATACATGAAGGCTTTTTTTTTTTTTAAACAAAAAAAGTATTGTTTGCTTTACTTTCAAATAAAATCTGATATGCTCTTGAAAGAAAGCAAAGGCAATGTTAGGCAGAAGGAAAATGTGGATATGCCAGAAGGGAAAAACAAAAATAAAAGGAGAGAAATTGCACCAAAAATCCATCTTCTACTCTTAGCAACTTCAGCAAACTGCTCAAATTAATTTCTTTTGAAATGTTTTGACATTTGTGTTCCCTCTGATTGGGAAGGTTATACCTTATTCCAAGGCATAATACACTGATATCTCTGCTCAGACCAGCCAGGGGTGTTTGCACTTTGTAGAAGAGGTAGGCAATTACTCCAAGAACCTCTTGCAAATGCAGAGCTACCAGCAGGCAGTATGACTGGTGCCTCATCTCCTTAAATTCCTACATCACATCTCACATCTCTATTTCACATTATTTTTCATAGATGGAACAGGAAGAAGGACCCAGCCAGATACCTTCCAATTCCCTTGAACCAGGCAGCAATGACAGCCAGGTTTAGCCTCTCTGTTGATGAATTTGTACTTTTTAGTGTGGTTTATAGGATACTGGAAATTCTCAGTCTTCCCTTATTTGCTGTTTGTGCTTACTAGGAGACATGAACTCCCTGAAGTTTGCATGCCACCCATGGTATTCACTTGCAGCCTGTTTTGGACACTCCATTTGCTTTAGAGGTACTCATCCACCAGCAGAAAGCTACCTCATATGTGAATTAATCTCTTTTATGAGTGTGGTGAAGGTGAATCTTCAAGAACACCTTTAGGTTGCATGGAAGTTGGCTATGTAGGAATGTCTGGATGAGCAACAGATATGAAGTGATAAATAGTGGTTAGGACACCAGGTTGAGTCTTGAGAAATGTTTATTTCTTAACTCAGCTACAACTTTCCTGTGAGCTTTTACATAATATCTTACCTTGTGTCTTTTTCCTTGTCTCACACGTGGGTCATGCTGTGCACCCTTGCACATACTGAGAAACTACAGTGGTCTGGACCCTAAAGATGTCAGATTGATGGAGACATACAATCTGAAAGTTATGTCCCAGGGCATTGCAAATATTAGCCTTAGATTGCTTCAATCCCATCTTTCCTAAGTCCAAAGGAGTCTTTCCACTTCTTTCTGAGCTATTTGAATCAGACTAACTCCTTGCAAGCTGTAGAAGATCTATTCCAGCCCCCAGTCACTGTTCAAAGTCCCTTGTCAATGCATATGGCCCTGTTAAATCAGGAGTAGAAGGCTCAAGCTCTGTTTATGTGTGTATGATTGTAAATATGTAAGACACACATTTTCCAGTTTATAATGCTTGAAAAGCCAGATATGGTTTACTGCTTGTAAAGGGATGGGGTAAATTAATTAATGAGAGACGATATATAAAAATATTAACAGTTTATTAATATTAAATATTCAGAACTCGCATCACCACCCATCACCATTTAATAATAATATTAACAGGCCCTTGTAACATTAGGAAACTATGTACAGGTTATAACAGGATCTGGAAATATTTATACATATATATATTAATTAAACTCGATATAAACTGGAAGAGAAGGCTTTGCGGTCAGTATACCGCTTGCTCACTAGGTAAGCATAGGACATAAAGGAGCAACTTTCTGCTTAGGGCAGANAAGCACGGGCACGGCACACCGTGTAATGGCAAAGGGCGAAAGGCAAAAGGCGAAAGGCAGCCTGCTCTCTGCTGACCTCCCTTTTATCCAATGCAGCCCGAGACCAATGGGCCTTTGGACACAGGACAGCCAATGAAATGGCAGTTAGCCAAGATTTGCCCATATTAGGTGGAACCATAGGCCTGCTCCACCCTGTTCTGGGAAGAACACAGCCCTGCACAAGGCAGCCCTGTGCACCTTGTTTACCACAGGGTCTGGTCAGGCAAGGGACCCCAGACTCAGTGGCGCCAGGCCCTTTGTCCCTTTTCCCGCCGTTGCTCTCCCCCAAAACAGCAGGAGGAAAGCAGAAAAATATGTCTGGGCAAGCCAGGAAAGGTATAAACCCAATTTGGCTTGCCTAGGCCTACCACGACACTGCTGTTTCACTTACAGGTGGGAATCATAATATGTTAGAGCAAATTTGATGCAGTAGCACTGTGTGGATAGCTGAAGGCATTGTCTCATGGTCTTGTCAGCCTCCTAACACTGCAGAGTTTTCTGAAGATGCATTTCATTTGGCTAAGAACATAAATCAGAGCTGCCTGGGAAGGAGAAATGCTGGAACAGGAATATCTCTCCACCCTACAGAGAAATTTGCACATCCTAGTTTTGCACCTCTGTTGCCATTTCATAAACCACAATTCTAGGGTTTTTTTTTTCCTTCTGACTTCTGGAAGTTGAGCCTTTCTATAGAAGTTCTAAATTCACTTTATTTTCAAAGGAAGAACACGAAATACTTTTAAACAGGAAAGTGGAAGTTATTGCACAAGTTAATTTACATCAAAATGAAGCTTTTGATCGGCTGTTCTTAGATCACTTCATTAATATAAACACGACCAAAACAGTAACATCTTAACCTTCTTTTCCAGATCTTTCCTACTAAGTAATTTAATTTTTTCCAGGTCACTTGAATTCTTGATCTACAAGTCACCTTTGCCTCTTCTATTGCTTCAAACTATGTAAATATTACACATTTCTCTCTGACCTGAAACACCTTTCCCTTGCAGCTGCCCATCTAGACTTAAGAAAACAAAACAAATCCCTCCACATCTTACCTCATAATTATTTCTTCCTTGCCTTCCTGTAGCCTTTCTTCTGGCCATGCAAAAGCTGTTTCTGCATCACACAGCTTCTCAAAGCACCACTGCAATTGTGGCTGCAGGTCTAGAGGTGTCTAACCGTACTTGCTGTGTATTCTGCTTATTGCCTTTCCTCAGGACCAGATAATTTAAGCTCTGCACAAACATATTTGTATTTACCTGACTGGTCTCTTGGGCTTTTTTCCTCTACTCCACACTCCATTACAAAAAGGTATAAACCAAACAAGTATCGATATCATTAACCAGCTTCAGATTTTGCCTCTGTTTAAAGAAAGTGTTAGTGAGAAGAGTATGTGGCTTACTGTGCACCTCAGAGAAATGTAAAAACCTCAGAGCACTTTTGGCTGTTGTTGTATCAGCCAATCCCCACAGGATGCATTTAAAAGCTCTACACACTTGATCACTACTTTGAAACTTAGTTTCTCCTGTCCTTTTAGATTTCCCCCCTACTTTTAACTTCTAAAAACCTTAAGAGGAAACTGTCACAAGATATTTGTAAAAGACACAGTGAACTATGAAGGGTCTTTCAATACCAATAGTGCTGGGCATACTGGGAGTCTTCATCCAAAGAGTTGTTATGTAATACATCAAATCTAAATGTTAAAAACCAAAATAGTATCATCATAAATTGGATTTGAGGACCGCTCGGAGAATGAAAGATATGACTGATACTTCACAAGGAGGATTTCTTTGTTGTCAGAGAAACCTGTGCAATATATCTGGGAAGTGGTTCAGTGGGGATCTTTGTAGCAGGTGGCACTTGGAGATGAGAGTACAGTGCCAGCAGAGATTAAAGAAGAGAGCAAGACCTGGCAAGAAAAGCCAGAACAACATGATATCATCAATTTAAGTTCTTGCTGCCTCAGCTGCCATAGCCTGTGTTTGTGGATGAGGGTTGTGACTGAGTGACATGAAAGGAGAGAGAGAGTGACCAGTCACTTGGAAAATAACTCAACATGCTTCAGTGTTTGTTGCAAATGGCACTTTTTTAAAAGAACAGTGCTGAACTCCTAGCTATCTGAGGAAGAGTGCAAGATTTGGTGAAGCTGCTCTGTTTGAGATCACAAATATAAAAAGTCTCATTCGAAATCCATGTGTAGATATTTTTACCTGGCAGGAACAGCTGTTTGCATTTGGCATCATTAAATGAAATAGTGTGTGCATATGCATGCTTGAGAAAGGCTTTTGCAAGGCAGGGCCCAGAGGTATGGGTCTTGCCCTCTGTGCTTGCCCTGGTGCTGGTAACTCCTTTCTGAGTGTGCTGGGTCTTGAAAATACCATCTGGGGATTTACAATTCTCACCACGCTGTGAAGGTGAGTGGATGAATTTAAGATTGCATATTACCTTTTGGAAGCAAGGACCCTAAAATCTGGAGCCTGGCATCTTGTGAATTTACATGTGGATGGATAAAATCCATAGGACTAGCTTTGCATCTCCACAATATTAGCTTCTAAAAATATTCCTCATATGTGTCCTTCCCATGAGATACTACAAGAAAATCACACAGGCAGAGCAAAGAGAAAATACTGTTAAAAGATGGTTATTCACCTTCAAGTGATCAGTGAACATCTAAAGCAAATATTTAGACACTGGGCATATCCAAAGCCAATGCTTACTTATAATGTACTGCTACTGCAGCACATGTATTAAGGATTTCAGATGACTGTGCCAGTTGAGGACACTTCCAAGGTTTTCTCTTCAATGACCACTGTGCAAATACTCTGTAGTTGCTCAAGTCTGGCTAAAGGAGAAGGCTTTTCACCTTTATTCCTCACCTCATATATTTCCATAGCTTTATTACTAAACCAGAAAAATAAGCAAACTGCAGCAAAAAAACACCCAAAAAACCCAACCCAAACCAAACAAAAGAAAACAAAACCACAAACCCAAACAAAATAAAACAAAACACCCCAAAAAAAGAATGAAGCTAAAAGCTACATAAATACACTGCTCATATTTTTTTGGTAGGGTTCCATAAATCAACAACTCAGAGATTAATAAAAAGATAATAGAAGCCTCTAGAAATAACCTTGCTTACTTACTATGAACTGTAACAGGACCTACTAATTCTTAGTGTTCTGATAGGTAGTTACAGGCTCTTAATGATGGGGCATAAAGCCAGCTGCAAGTCTGAATAGTCTATAAGACCTCTTAAACATTTCTTATGGTTTATAAATGAGTTTCTTACTCAGTGTACTCAGTACTCAGCACTTCTAATGATAACAAAGGGATCAAAGTCAGGATAGTAAAGCATCCTTCAATTGAGACCAGTTGTATGGGACTTCTGCTGATCAGCCAGCCAGATGTGGTGAGGGATTGTAGAGTGAAGCCAGGCTTGAAAATCAAAGCTACAACAACAAGGGGGGAATAAAATGACTTCTCCCTTCTACTTGAGATCTGAATTTCAGGATTTTTCCCTTCTGAACTATGGCTGCTCTCTCTTGACCTCTTAAATGCTTTTCTGATTTGTTTTGAATGTTAGCTTTATAGGGAACTAATGTCATGTAGGGCTGCAGTTTTTGGAATACTAAGTTATGCCTTCTTCAAACAGGTGGATCTACTCATTAGCATCTCTCAAATTATTTTTGAATAAGCACTATATAGCCAACAAATTAAATAGGGCTTCAAAACTCTTTTACAGAAAGTCAAACCTTGACTGGGTTTTATTCAGCTGAAATATTTATTTTGATCAATAGCTGCTGGACCAATCCCTTTGTTATCTTCAATACTATGTCAGCTTTTTTTTTTTTTTTCCTTCTGTTAAAAATGTGAGGAAATTATTTTAAAAATTGAATATCCATCTGCTGATCCAAGCTCTGTAATGTCAATGAAAATACAACTCAGAATTTCAGTAGACTGAGTTAGATCCACACTTTGTGGCTTCATCTGTCTCAGTACTATGCATCTTCTATTTTCTCCTTCATCTGAGTTAAGGTTTAGTGCACTTCTTGCTGCTCCTACAGAAAAATTCTGCAGCCACTGTAACATCTGAGACACACTCAATCTCTCTTTTATTTCCCTCTTTGTTTAAGTAATGTCAGCTTTAATTGTGTTTGAGATGAAGGCCAAGGAAAACTAAGGAATTGTCTCTATGGTCTCATGGTTAATGCACTCAGATTTGGGATGAGGAGGGGTATCAACTTCAATTCCCTGCTTCAAATAGAGAGGATGGATTTGTACTTAAATCACCTATATTCTTGTGATTAACCCTGGGCAGCTGAACCAAGGGCTCTCTTTCTGCCTCCTTCCTCCTAGTTCTGCTTTGATCTAGTCAGGAAAACATTCAGATTTGTATGCTATGAATGGCATAGGATCCCCTTCAGACTGCAAATAAGCATATCCCCTCCCAAAAAGCAAGACTGAAGCCATAATATATTCCTCAGTATTTCCTCCTGGCAGATGGAGATGGTGCCATGATCACCTGCATGGCTATTTCTTTCAGGGCTGCATGAGCACAACATTCCACTAAGAGCATGATTGACCTGAAGATACCACCAAGAGGTGGTTCCAGAGCTGGGAAAGCAGAGCCAAGCTGGCATCCATTTTGTGGATCTAAACCAACAGCCCTGAGGTGAGTTATATGAGATGGGGATTATTTAATTCCCTATTATACTAGAGATGCACATCTCCATTGGAGCATTAGATACAAAGCACACCAAAAACCTCAAAGGAACATGACATTAATGCTCTGTAGTTTTCTCTTCCTTGATGGTATCAAGAGCAGGACTCCCACTGATAGCAGTTAATAGCAGCCAGCCTGCTGTCAATGCAATAAGTCTATTTTTTAAGAGGCTAACAACTGTGTGGGAAGGTCAGAGGGTATGTTGCTATAAGAGCAGTCACTATCCATCAAGAGCACACCACAAAGTCTGCAGATGGTGTAGCTTGAATGCTCAAGTGCTGCCCAAGTCTGCTCCAGAAACGTGACCTTGATTTGCTAGAAAGCATTTTCAGAGAGATTGACTTCTTTCCAGCTAACAATGTTGTGACTAGAGAAAGAAAACAAAACCCACAAGGGTTAAAAATGAGATGAGATAAATAAATAAAGAATGTTTGATAGGATAATGATCTGAGACCAGCTACTGCTGAACAAACATGCATTATTATAAATCACCAGAGCCCTAATAAAATATAGGCTTACCAGAACAGCACCAAACAAACCCACTTATGTAATAATTAAATATGCAAAATTCACAACTCCCTTGAAAATCATTTTTTTTTTCTCAGGGACAGGTCCAAATCTGTTTCACTTGCATGCAAATCACTCATGGACAACAGTGCAGAAAATCCTATCTCTTTGCATAGATTTATTTAATCATTTAAAGCATGATTTGTGTTGAGACAATGAAGATGTAATTGTAAAATATCCCTGGCCATAACACAGCAGTGCTAGAGAATTCCAAATAAATGTTCAGCTTCTGGCCCTCTTTATAGTGAGAGGGGGAAAAAGCCACCAACATGACTATCTGTGTTAACAGGTGCTTGGGTAAACCTTAGATTTCCTGTCCTGATTTATTTCTGCCAGTTAATATGCCCAAATTGTTGGAATCCAGCACAAAATAATCAAATTTAGAACATAATAAGCCACACAGAAGGAACAATGCTGGTTGGGAAGCTGGGCAATAGGAGAAGGACAGAGGTTATGAAACATCTTTGATGCTGAAGTGTGGGAATGTGTGTGTGTGTGTGTGTGTGTGTTCACATATGGTAGCATAGAGTAGCTGAGTTCTGTTTTTACAGAGCCATAACCAGAGTGTATCAGCTCTCCTGGTGTGAGACCCTATCTACAAGGCATAAATAGTTCTTGCAGAGCTAAGCAACATCAATGTGTTCTCCCCAGGCAGAACTGAGATAAAAATAACTTGGGTTTTGTGAGAAAGGAGAAAAGCTAATATCCTTCTTTAAAAAACACAAACCAAACAATCTCTTTAGATGGTGACAGCAGCTGAAGAAGCTGAGGTAGATGGTGAGATCATAAATACTTCTGCTTTCCCAGAACAGACTCCTGAGCATCCCCACTGGAAGCCTGTTTGTTGCAATACAAATGGCAGCAGTTCACTTTTGCAGCTCTCAGTTGCTCTGAATGAAACTGAAGCTGCTTTGACCTACCTCTTTTAAACTTGAGCCTGACTAAAGCAGCAAATATTTAAAGACACTGCCTGAAAGCTGAAGGGTGATGGGAGCTGTGAGGAGCAAACAGTGCTGGTGTAGCTCTGGGGGTGGGGGTGTTTGCTTGCACACGTTACACACCATCACTTGTGTTTACATTATCTTCCATCTCTTCCCTTCAATTCTTTGTTGAGCCCCAGCTCAGATGAGACTGCCTGAGCACTCTCAGCCTGTCAGCACACCGTGGCACTGCAGAGCCACTCCACGGAGAGACGTTTTACCATGGCATGGCTTTTAACGATGCCATCCAAAACGACAATCCCTGTTCTGCTTGGAAGTTTCAGCAGCCTTTTGGTACCTCTTCCTGCCACTGTGGGTTCTCACCATCTGTGCTGGATAGGGAGCAGTGAATGCTGTCAGGCTGCAAAGTAAAAGTTTCCTTTTCCTTGGTAACAAGATCTTTGACTGGCATGGGGTTAAGCTGAGCAGGTGATGAGTGGCTTTAGAAAAAGAGCTGAAGATACAACAGATTCACAAAATGACATTTTAATCAAGCCTCGAGCAATTTGCTAATTACATTTAACTGCACTTAAAGGAAAAAAACAGGAGTTGTCAGGATTTTGTAGAGACAAGCAGAAAATTGGTTTGGGTACACCACTGATTATTGCAAATACTTAAGTATCATATCCAGGAAAAAACACAGTGGCAAATCCTGGGGGGGGAAAAAAAAAAATGTCATATTTGCAGGTTTCTTTCCAATTTCACTTTTGGGGTAAATTTGGTCCCCAGCTTTTTTTTTTTTTTTTTCAGTTTTTTTAGTTTTTCCCCCCCTTGCAGTAAGTCTTTTCTATATATAAGTATGTATAATGGATCTGCTAAAAAACATCAGAGACCATTAAGCCAGAGAAGCATGAAATCAAGTAGAAATTATTATTTTAATTCTATGCACTTGTGCATATCAGTATGAACATGGTGCCAAATAAACATTCATCAGAACCCCAGCTAGTGCTCAAGACAGGAATCTGGTTTGCAGTTTGGAAGCAGGAAATACATGCCTGCACACATTTCAGGAGAAGTTTAGCTGGGGGGAAAAAAAAACAAACTAAAAAAAAGCAAAAAGTAGCTTGTGTATATTCTGATGGGCAAAAGAAAATGTCAATTAATAGTCCTTTTGTTGTTAAAAAACTCTTCAAATGGCAGCACTGGGGCTTGACAGACAAGTATCAATCTGTGAACTTTGTTAATCATGTGTGTAATATAGAAACAGAAGCTCTGTGGTCATTAACTTTGCATGATGCTGCCTCATCATGAGCAGGTTCAGAGTCTCAGACTCACACTGAATTTCAAAAGGGAGTCTCTTGTTTGACCTGGTCTAGGTTGTGGCAGAAATTGTCAGTGTGTTAAGAGGCACAGGAAAATTAATGCCCTAACTTGTACTCTGCTCTGTATAGGATGTTCTGCCTTGAACCTGAAGGCATGGTAAAGGTGGGATAGACTACAAGAGAGTTTGAAAATCTGTTTAGCTGGTGATGGACAGCTGGCCAAAGAGGAGGATTCTTCCTCCCCAGAATAGATCAAAACTTGATATTTCTGTTTTGGGGTAACACAAATTGTATGAGACATGGATCTTATCTAGCTAGGAGAGGTAATGTTGCTTCTCCTCTCTACCCAGGCTAATTCTCAACTGTAGTATTAATCTTGCTCTAGGTGCATGTTATAATAGAACTTGGTCCAAAATTTTTAGGTTCCCAATCAACTGTTTCGATTTGCCATTCTCTGATTCTGCTGTTAATTAAGGTACAATGCTCAGGGCTTAGAGAAACAACAAAGTTCCTTTCTATCATCTACCTGATGAGAAGGCTCTAAGCCCTGCCACAACACAAAGGAACAGAACTTCCTGTAACCATTCTGTATCTAAAGCTCAGCTAATTTGAAAAGCCTCGTTTGCCAGAAGCTAAGACATGTGGAGAGCTGCCTCAGGTCAGCTCTGCTTTCTTATTTGTGTCTGTCGATCTTAAAGAAGGTGCTTGCTGGGTATCTCCACACTCACAGAGAAAAAGTTACTCACAGCTTGGATTCATTTGCTTTGTATTTGGCCACTGCTGCTGCTGGCTGCTGTGAATCACAGAAACACCAAACAGGCTATTTTGTGAGGAAACATGTAAGCACACAATCAGGGGCACTTCCTTCTTGTAGGCTTTGTGAGCCTGCTGCCCTAGTAGAGATGCTGACTTGTTTGAGATTTAAAGCAGTCCCTGACCTCTTGCACTGTGTGCACTCCATTTGACCCCACTGATCTTCCTCTGTGTGTAAAGTCAAGTGTGCTCAGGAATATGGAGAGACAGATCTTTACAGCAGTGATCATATGATGGGGAAGAAGCAAAAAATGCTTGACTCTAATGACCTAAAGAATTCAGGTCTTCAGTGTCATACAGGGACAGGAACTGAAACATGTTGAACCCTCTTCAAGTTCTTTCACCATTAAACTGGTCTCTTGGCAATGACAAGCAACACTCATGAAACTTATACCAGGGTAAGATCTGATGTGGTGTCACCTTTCTGCTGCACCAAGTACCCAGGGAAAGCAGTTTACTTGCAGTATGAACATTCAAGAGATTTTCAAGCTACAGTACTTTTTTTGGGCATTTTTTTACCAACAGCTGCCTCAATTATCCTAAAAATGTTCAAATCTGCGCAATGAGGTCCTTGCCTCAAAACACAAACTTGTACACTGAGCTAAGAATAGGTGAACATGCCTGCATGCTTTCTTAGCCCTGTCACATTATATTTAACATATCTGTAAATAATGATTTTCACAGTAGAAATGGAATGTATTAATCATAATTAGTCTTNTCAGAGACCCCAGGAGGGGCTCCCAACCACCCTTCCACCTTCTCCCCACCCCCACACCTTACCCCAAGGTTTGGCTTACGCGCAAGGAGGATCGGCTGGGGAGGATTAGAAGAAAAGTGGTTAGTGAAGTTATTCAGCAGAGAGGAGAAGCCAGAGCTGCTAGAGAGCCCCAAGAAGCTGCTAGCCCAGTGACCCAGACCCAGACTGCCCACTCGAGACACTCTTACCTCTTTTGTAAACATCTCAGCAAGCCTATGAGTGAAGCAGACATCACCATTGTTTTACCTTCACAGCCTATAGTATAATTTTCTCTATTAAAATATTCCAATTAGCTCAAACCAGCACACCTCCATGGCCAGCTCTGCCACTCTTGGGTTTTTTTCATGGAACAGCTGCAGAGCAGCATCAGCTTCCTTGTGAAAATCCCTGGCCTGCAAGCATACCTGACTTTAGCACCAAGGTGGCACTGAGGCCAAAGTGCTTCTGGAGCTGGATGTTCCAGGCTGTGACTGAGTGGCTCATGCTGCATGGTCTGTCTATGCAAAAAAGGGATTTGCTTAAGCTAATAGGGAGATCACCTCCAGTAGTAATGGATACAGGCATGCTATTGCCTGGCTTCTGCTCAATTAATTCAGTCTAAAGAAAGGTCTCTTCTACAGAAAAAGGACTATGTCACTTTTAGAAAGGTAAGTGGTAAGTGGTCCTATTACAAGCTGACAAAGCTGCTTGCTATCTGTCACAGTGTTTGGATGCCATCCTCACAATACAACTCAGAGTGAAGGAAAGGCACCCAAGCTTTCTGGACAGGGATTGAAACTGAGGGGGAAGGGGCATTCTCCAAGGTTTTTAAGGGTGTCTGCTGAGGAGAGGCTAATCTGAATCCCATCTTCATATTTGAGGCACTTAGTAATCATTCTTCAGCAGTGTCACTGCACCTCCAAAGTGTTCTGAGCACATGGGTAGGTCATGGGTATGTCAGCAACCCACTGAGAGCTCTTTATAAATCCAGCATGTAAAAGGTGGATGCATGTGGAGAAATAGAGTAGACCATCAAAGCTCAGGTTTATAATATAAGGCAATAAGTAGTGGAAGCAACTGAAAAGGAGAAAGTCCTCTCAAGTGTTTTATGTCTCTTACATATGATCTTGATAAGCACCCTTGAGGAGCAGAAGCTAGTCTAACAAGGAGGAAGCTACAGCCCCTTCCTTCCCAGACAAATTCTCTGATGTAGCAGATGACACATTACATTCAGAAGCAAAATATTTCAATGGCTCTTCTCCTCACTTTCCAGTGGTAGGTTGGCCTAATGGTCATAGTTTAACACCATCAGAGTTGAACTGCACTCGGACATTCCCCTTCAGTGTTAAGTGGAGAGCAGTTTCTGTAGTTTCCATGTAAAATGCAAAGAAAAGCATCTCAGCCCACATGCTGCCTTTCAGCATGGAAATAAGTGGCTGTAAGAAAAGGATAAAATGATATTTCCCTGCTTTCCTTGCTTTTCTGGCTTCTTGATGTTGTCTCTGCTGCCCTTTGCTCTGTCATCTCTCTCCCTGGCTCTTGGTAGAAGGAGGATTCTGTGGCATACTAAAGAGCTGAAGGCAGCTAATGAATAACAAAATGGAGAGTGCACATTCACAGACTCCATAATCCCACAAAATGCCTTACAGAAGGGGGAGGCTTTTGAAATCCCCGAAGTTTCCATGGGGGAAAGGAGGCACATCTCTTCGCAGCCTGTACTGTGTGAAGAGCTGTGAACTTGGGAGGGTCTCCTGCTGACATTATAGTGGTGGCATCCTCCACAACCCTCAGAATGGCAGCTTTGTCTCCTGCTCTTTCACTTTTAAATACTTGGGTTCTTTGGGACAGTTCCAGCCTTGGCTCTGCAGCCTTTATGGCTCAGGTTTCTAACCCTAAGGGGAAGCCATAGCCCAGATATGTGCATCCAAACTCTTCATGCTGCATGTGACAAGGCCAAAATATCTCAGCAAAGTAATCCACAGCCATATGGAGAAATCACCTGGAGCAACTTTCTAGAACTTCAAACCTCAAAGTCACTCAGGTCCTTCCTGCATCTCCACTCATGATGCCTGCTCTGCCTGTGACTTCTTGTGCCAAGAGAGTGGCCAACCTTACCTCCTACCAGATTAGCTGACCTCTGGGAACTCTGCTCTCTAAACAAATAAGCAATACCATTAAATTACTTTATAGAGTTGTCTTCACTGAGAAATTTGCTGAACCTGTATCTGTTTAGGTGATTGCTATCAACCACATTTGCTTCAGAACAGTGAATCTGCAAAATACACAACCCAAACTCGTAGCCTAAGTTAAATGCAAGTCACATGCAAGATAATTACATATTTGATTGCCATCAAAAACACTGGCTAGGAAATGGGATAGGGACTACAAGCAATATCTTTTAAAATGCTGCATTACTTGGAGCATGATAAATAAGAACTATGTAGAAAGCTTATTTGGAACAAGCTAAGGAAAGGAGTGCACCACATTGGTTTTTATTAATTTCTGGTAAGACTTCAGGATTTTTCTCAGCACCATTCTCCAAACCAGCAGGTTCTTTCACTCATCTGATGGGTGCTGTACTCTCAGTGCTGTGTCAGAATAGTTCCATTATGACAGGCAAGGCTTGATCCTGTGGATGTTTGAGATTCCCTTGTACCTGGGGATGGACTGTGGTGGGGAGGAGAGCATAGCCTTTTGGTCACCAGAACCTCAGCAGAGGCAGTTGCTAGCAGAAGAGTGCTTAACTGGTCAGATGAGACCACATAAATATCCAAAAGACCTTGTGCTCAAGACAAGGAGGCACATTTCTGAAGATAAGCCTGTAAGACAGAAGAAAGTAACTCTATGGATTAATTTAATACCTTTCATGTGGGAGGAGACATCTCCCTGCAGCTTTGGTTGAGCACATCTCAGCTAAACCACCTGCAAGTTAATCTTTGCAACCATGTCCACAGCAAGACTACAGAACCTACAGTGTTGGTTTAATACAATAGTGGTAAAGAAGTGTTTGTCTCTCTTCCCCACCCAAGAGCTGCTTCAGGAACCAACTGCTCCCACCTTCAGTTTCTCCTCTTGCAACACATTTCTTAGCCATCTGAATGCCCTGTGACAGCTTGACTTCCACACCTCACACATCTGCACACACCCTGCCAAATTCTTGTTTAGCCTGTCAGTCAAGGAGTGCAGCTAACCACTCTGTCCTAGGGCAGCAGCCTTTCCCATGTAATATTAGCACAGGTTTGGAAAAGAACTGGCTGTGCCTGAATTAGTGTCTCCATGTTCCTGTGCCTGGACTGTATTATCTTCTTGGCATGGTTTGTTGTCTCTTACAGAAGAAGATGGCAGGGACCAGAAGAAAAAATGAAGCAATCAAGAACTTCAAAATGTCTGTGGAGCTTTTCATACAATTTAAAACAACAGGGAGTAGCCTGTGGTTGCTTCTGGGTTGCTATGGATTAGGGGTGTTTTGCTACCACTTCCATAACCCTGGTGCTTTTTATCACCTAGCTGTTGAGGACAAATAGAATTGAGTGTGATTTCTAGAACAGGTTGCAATGAAGTGGGAGTTGGTCTCTTCTTGCTAGTATCAATGGCCTCAAATTGTGCCAGGGGAGGTTTAGATTGGATATTAAGAAACAGTTATTTACTAAAAGGATGGTCAGGTATTGGAACAGGCTGCCCAGGGAGGTGGAAGAGTCACCATTACTGGAGGTGTTCAAGAAACATAGACATGACACTTTGCAATATGCTTTAGTGGTCATGGTGGTGGTAGGTTGATGATTGGACTTGATCTTAGAGGGGTTTTCCAAACAGATCTTTTGAGCTGACTGTAAACTTCATTTTAGTCCTAATGTAACAAAGTCATCAAAGTGAAGTATTGATTAAAGTGCAACAGCACACACTGGAAAACTCAGTTTCAGGGTAAAACTCTGACTATTTTTCACAGCAAACAAACTCTCCCTGCCAGTGCTCTGCCTCCTGTCAAGGGGCTGGTGACATGCCCAACCTTTGCTGCTGAAATCTTGTGGGCTGGCAGCAGCAGGAGAGCTGCTGGCAGCCAGGGACCAGGCTGCATGCTATCTGCTGAGGGTTATGGGCTTAATTGCAGCAAATGTCTGGGTTTGTTTATATGCTGAGACTTGATTTTCTTTCTTTTTTCCCTTTCTGCTGCTGTACTTTACTCTTCCACATTGCTGGCACCAGCTCCACTTCACTTCTAAATGTCTTTCCCCTGGATAATTCAGATTGCAGTCTCTTTTGCCAGTTGTTTTTGTTGTGACCTCCTTAATTTCCTGAATTTCTGACACATTATTTATTTTTTCTTGACATGTTGGAAGGAATAGAGCAATAGAGAAAACAACAGAGAATGCTGCTGGAATTACATTTGTCTGTTGGTTTTCCTTTCCAGCCCCTAATGCTGTTCTTTTCCACAAAAGAGAACTGTATTATTCCCACTTAATGCCTTTCTCTCACCCATTTTTCTATTTGTATTTCCTTTCTGTGACCTTGGAATTGCTCAGCAGGCAGAACAATAGCTGGAGTAACAAAAACCTCTTCTGCCTAACAAGCCATTAGGAGAGGGCTAAAAATCTCTCTGAAATGACATTGTAGATTTCAAACATTTATTCAGTTTTAACAGGTTTTATAATCATTCCAGTTAGATTAAAATGCAGAGGGAGAGGAGCAGAGAGGTTCATGAAGTTTTCCTTCAAGAAAAGGAATCTTCATTTTCTTCTTTCTCTTTCTTGAACAAAAGCTAGTTTAATTTTTCTACAGGCAGAAGGAGCAGCTTGTGTAGCTCTCCAGCAAGGAGCTGGGCACTGAAGTGATGAATTCCACCATGGTCCTTTGAAAAGCCCAGCTCAGCTCAGTGCTGTGTGATTTATCTTCACTAAGTCTTTTACAAGATACCATCTAAAAGCATATGAGTAGATAAGAAGGGTGATTGATTGCAATGTTATTACTAATAATACTTTATGTTAAATTGCACTTTTTTTTTCTTTCTTTTTTTTTTTTTTTTTTAATCTGTCCTCTGTCATTGTAGGCTCCTGTTCATAAATTTTAAATCCATCTTAACCTTTCATGAAGAATTTCAAACAGTCTGGTTCAGTAGTAAAATCTATTGAACAAAATTTAATCTGTTGTGATCTTTCAGGTATAACAGACTGAAAATTGTTTAACGTGATAACAAGGCTGTGCTGCAAGAGACCTTCTTTAGAAAACACAGAAGCAGCACAATCTCTCTGAATGCTGGCTAATATCTAATTAAATTAGCTCATTTCTAATTTAAACATATTTCTGTCTCACTGATGTTGCAAATGCTCCCTCCTTATCTCACCTAGTTTTTGCTAATTTAATATGGATTTATTCCTAAGCAGGTCTTACATGATAACTGATCAACTAATTTCAAATTCTACTCGAGAAAGGCACATAAACAGACATTAAACCCCACAGCTAGCATTGGGAGGTGGCAGGGAAAATTGCAATGGTGGAAACATAAATCCAGCCTAATTTTACTGTAATTCTACAGCAATACTTTCTTCAAAACATTGCATCAATTTCCAGAGCCATTTGTTATTCATTATATCAGAGGATAATGAAACCATTTAATACACTAGAGCCTGTCATATGTACTTCTCTTGGCGTTTCATTTTCATTTAGCCACACTTAGTAGACACTTTACTGATTGCCATTCTGAAACTTAATAGGCAGAATCTATCTCTATCTTGTTCTTTTCTATAAATTAATATTAATCTCATGCTAAGCCAAATTTTTACTCTTAAAACAAAAAGGATTTCTTGAAAGAAAAAAAAAATTATCTTTCCTAGTAAAATTATCTAGACCATGTGCTTGCTTGTGGGAAAAGGGCTGAGAGTTTCATAAATCCTCCAGCCTTCTGGAATGGTACAGCCTGATAAAAGGCAAAATGAGATGGACAAATTAACCCAGAGAAGTGAGGCTATACAGACAACCCTAAGACTTAATAAGTGGTGGAAAAGAGAAGAGGGTTGGAAAAGAATGGAGAGCAAGACTCATCAGATGATAAAATAAGGGCAATACTGACATTTCCATTCTTTGTATCACTGGAGCTTCCTCAGAAGTGAGGGGTTTGGCAGAGGATCAGAAAAGGAGAACTGAGGGGAAAAAGCTGCACTTCAAAAGGAGACTTTGAGACTAATTTGTGTGCTTGTGTCAAACACTGAAGTGGTCCCTAGGCTGCCTTCTGCAATGCATGGGAGATGCAGACACCTAAGTCCACCTCCAGAACAGCCACAGTTGGTCACCAGCAAACATCAGCTGTAGAACTATGCTTTAAAATCAGCTTTCTGCTTCCAGTGTTTCTGTGCATACCGAATTTGTAGGCATTTTACTCTGGATGCCAAATGGATAATTCTTAAAAAGCTTCAAGGAAGTCATCTAGAGATTTGCATAAAATGATTTGCTTCTCAGTTGTCAAGATTAAAGTAGTTCTGGGTGAAAGCTGAGGAGTAACACTTGATGCTTTTTCAGCAAGATTTGGGGATCACAGGATGTGAGCCCAGGATGAGCAGATTGTCCCCAGACTTTGCCAGACTCTGCTTCCTCAACCGGGCTGGAGAGGGAACCTTGTGACGGTTTGGGAGTTCCCTGCCCCCCCACACTTTGAAATGACCCAGACTAGACCTCAGCCGGACTGGAAGTTAAGAGATGAAGCTCTATTTACAGCTCAGCACAATATACAAGCAAATATATACAGTATAGACAGGAATATTTACAGAAATATACAAGTTTAAGGTAATACAGACACACAACTCCCCTCCCAGAAATCAGAGACCCCAGGAGGGGCTCCCAACCACCCTTCCACCTTCTCCCCACTCCCACACCTTACCCCAAGGTTTGGCTTACGCGCAAGGAGGATCGGCTGGGGAGGATTAGAAGAAAAGTGGTTAGTGAAGTTATTCAACAGAGAGGAGAAGCCAGAGCTGCTAGCCCAAGACCCAAGCAGCAAGCAAGCCAGTAAGCAAGTAAGTCCCTCGTGACCCAGACTGCCAGCTCGAGAGACTCTTATCTTTTTGTTTTGGTTTTCTTATACCTAAACTTCGCAGCAAGCCTCTGAGTGAAGTAGACATCACCACTGTTTTCCTTCACAGCCTACAGTACAATTTTCTCTATTAAAAATATTCCAATTAGCTCAAACCAGCACAAACCTGCAGACAGAGCTCTTGAAAACACCTTCTACCAGACATGGAGCATGAAACTTGAGGTCTGCTGTCAACTCTGTTTCATGTGTCCTTTTGTCTTTTTTTGTCTTATTTCTTCTTTTTTATCTCTTTACCTTGCTTAGCAAAAGCCTCCCTTAATCAACCAAGGCTGCATCTTGTGCAAGGCTGCTGCTGCAAGCCTGTGGCCAACGAGACGGCTCAAAGCAATGCCCTGAGCAGCCCAATGCTGCTCCAAACCTTGCAGTGGCTGATAAGAAAGAGCCTGTGCTGTGCTTCAGCTCTTCCAGCTGCTATTATGAATTCTTAAATGAGTTTAGGAACGGTGGGGGAGTTCCAGGAGGCTGGGAAAAGCAAATGTTGTTCCAGTATTTAAAAGAGTAAAATGAGATGACCTCACTAATTACAGGTTTGTCAGATTCATACTGGTCCTGGAATGGCTGATGTAGAATTTGATTAATAAGGGATTAACGGGAGAAATCTAATTAATGCCAATCAACGTGGGCTTAGGGAAGGCAGATCCTGTCAAAATTACTTTTCTGTGAATGAGATTACAAATTTTGTTGATAACCATAATAATGTTCATGTAATAGCCTCCTGTAAAGCGTTGGACTTGGTACTGCATGACACTGATTAAAAAACCTGGAGAGATCCAAAATAAACAGTTCGCATTTAATGGATTAAAAATTGGCTGACAGGGCTCAAACTAACTCTAAGAAGTGATCTCTACGTTTTCTGATGGACCCCAGGAATTCCTTAGCTTTTTCTCACCCGAGGCATTTTATTTATGATTTCAAAGGAAAAATAGCTGTCACTGAGCAAACCTTCAAATAAATCACAGTATCATTAAGGATGGAGACCTCTAAGATCCTCTAGTCCAGACTTTGGGTTTGGAGAATCACTTAAAAAGAAGAAGACAAATCACTGATACAAAATCCATATATGGACTACCTGTTTGCATCCAGATTAAGAAACAGGCATTGTAGCATAACCATATGTAAAATCATACCTAGGAGCAATGAATCTTCACAGATGTCAGGCTGAGCTCTGGGAAACACTTGTTCTAAGAAAGCCCTTAGGGGTCATGGTGGCTGAACATGCTGAACATGAGCTTCCAACACACTGATGGCTACTGTTATGCTCCATACACCTTTTCCTTTCTCTCTTTTGTTTACTGCAAATGACCACACCATGTTACTAATATAAATTACATTTAATAAACTATAAAACCCCATTACCATTGCAGACCACACTGGCTAATAAATGTCAGACCCTTGGCAGGATTCCAGCTTGGGTTATACATTTATAAAACACTTGCTCTGATCTAACCCAGGGGCTCTGCCTCCATCTCTGTTCACTTGATTCTGCTGAGTCCCTTGGGTCAGAGTTTATGACTGCTCAATCACTGAGAGAATGGTATGAGCTTATATTATGGGCAGAAGACACAGGCTAAGAGCATAAGGTCAGTGATCCATGGATCAGGAAAACTGAAATGGGAATTAAGGAGATGGTCTGCCCTAAGGGTTGCTAAAGCAGCCAACATAGTGAGATCTAGCTGTTGAATTCACAGATGGGAAGGATAGGAGTAGTGAAAGGACCTCAAGGGTCACCTGTTCAAAATTTTGGTATAACTTGTCTTAATTAGATTGTATAATCTTAGAATCAGAGGAGCAGAGTCATTAGCTGAAATCCAGCATGTCCATCAGTCCCATCTTGCCTGTGATTCCTCATGGCTGTAAATGCCTTAGTGCATTCTGCAAGTTGACACCAGCCCTTACAGGTACAGCAGGTTAAAAGCCTTTAAACTTCATATTTGGTCAGTGAAGGCTCAACAAAAGAAATAAGTAGCCCTTAAAACAGAAAACTTTGGACCCTTATGCAAGAAATCATTAAAGTTTTAATCACTCACTGTGAACAGGCAACACAGATATAAGAAACATTCTTCTGGTTTAGTAGTGGTTAGGAGCTTAAATCACTCTAAAATATCATTGGTGCTTGTGGTTGAGATGATTAACTGTTGGAGAATAGGTTGTAGCTGATTCTCTGTCAAACCTGAGACTGCAGGTATTCCCAGTGTGATGAGGAATGGGGGTATTAATTAATGCGAGATGATATTTAAAATATTAACAGTTTATTAATATTAAATATTCAGAAATTGCATCACCCTGATCACCATTTAATAATATTAACAGGCTCTTTG
>VWYK01010560.1:0-12099 GCA_013399775.1 Semnornis frantzii | reverse complement strand
CAGAACCATAGAAACAGCACAGAAATGTTACAGGTGAATGAGGCCTGAGCTTGTTAATGAGCAAATTATTGAAGTTCTTCCTTTTATGGCTATTAAGCATGCTCCCATGTTTTTCCTGCTCTGCACTCCTTCCCTTCAAGGGACCATCTAAAGAAATGTTACCCAGTCCCCCCACATTTTAATAGTTAGGAAATGCTGCTTTGTTTAACTGAAAATTGTGGAAATACAACCTTTAGTTTGCCCAGTAATTCTTTTTTTTCACCGCTGCTCCATCTCCCCTTCAGGTAAGCACTTGCTCGCTTCACAGTCCTTTTATAAATCATCATCATAATACGTAATTTCCCTTATGATACAGTATCAAATGCTGTATGGAGTGATTAAATTTACTGTGTTTCCTTTGTCTGGGTATCAGTTATCTTATCAAAGAAAGTTCTCTGGTTAGTCTACTACAATTTACCTTTGGCAAACTTGTGCTGTGTTTCACCCAATTTTCCATTTACCTACATGTGTG
This sequence comes from Semnornis frantzii, assembly GCA_013399775.1. NCBI lineage: Eukaryota > Metazoa > Chordata > Aves > Piciformes > Ramphastidae > Semnornis > Semnornis frantzii. Next base: position 11,588 of record VWYK01010560.1, on the reverse strand, counting down.
TCTCATTATTTTTGCCTTCAACATTTGCTGCACTCATTCTATTGAAACTCATGGTGTTATGTCGACATCAAACAGGTGTGAGATCAGAATCAGCTTCCATATGCTGTAGCAAAAGCCTATTCATTCTTATGCCTGCAAAGTGTTAAGTTCTCATCCAACAGACTAATAAAATACCAGGGTTTATTTTTCATTGTCATTATACCAAAGGGCAAGTGAGCTGATTTTGAGCTTTGGCTGGTGAATGTTTGTGATGATTTGCAGGGTTTCTAGAGATAGAATCAGAGACATCTACCTGCACATGAGAGTGCTTGGCCACTTGCATTAGCAAAGCCTTAATGTATGTATCAGTAATGAAAATCTTAATTAAGAACGCTGCATCATTGTCCATGAACACTCTTTCTTTGGCTGTGTATAAAGTCCTTTGTGTACTACGCCATCTACCTGGTCCAGACAGACAGAGGCCTCGAAGAGTATGTCTGGCAGATCTTCTCTTGATTAGTAACAACTAGCAAAGGGCAAATTCTTACTCTTCTTTTGTCTCAACAATGACACTCAGGGTAGTAAAGCATAAAGCGTAACTTAGAAATTGTTTGGATTATTTTTGTATTGCTTTTCAGACTTCATTATTATATAGGTGGGTTTCAAAATCCTATAGCATTGATTAGAACTGAATTATGGAGCTTAGAGCTGCCAAAATGTGCACAAGCTCCTGTTTACCCAATCGTATTCATTTTCCCTTAGAAACAAGACACTTGCTTAGGCTATGCTGTGTATGCACAAAAAAGTATGCCAATGAGATGTGAAGAGAGATTTTAATCTCCTTAAACTCAAGAAATTTAGAGTTAGGGTTCCCACAGCAACCTTACCTCTGCACCTTGCTTACAATAGGTTCTCTTACTGCTTGATCTCTAGCTGCAGGCTTACTAAGGCAGATAGTACAGAGAGAAGGCAGTGTGATGGGTAGGAACTGCTGAGCTTTTCCCCATAGCTACGTTCCAGTGACATTTTGTTTGTTGAGCACCACCTATGTTTGATGTGCTTTAAAACACATTCAGAAAAACTCTCAAAGTAACAACACACAAATGAGTTATAGGTGTACTGCTTAAAGCACAAGTAGTGTCAAGTAAGGAAGAGTGTGTGCAGGCACACACACACACACATTTCTCTTTGTGCAAGCCCATCAGAGTTGTATCATAGAATCATAGTCTATGCCTAGTTGACTCCATCACCAGCTGTATCAGGAAGCTGGCTTCCACACACTCTAGAAACCTCTGGGATGGCTCGCTCTCTGCTGTATTATATTTCCAGCAGATATCAGAGAATTGCAAGTCCCCTGCAAGAACAAGGGCTAATATTTATGAGACCTCTCCCAGATGCCTGAAGAGTCTTTTATCTGTCTCTTCATTCTGATTGGGTGGTCTGTGACAGACTCCCATCAGGAGATCTATCATGTCTACCTTCTCCCTGATTCTTACTCGTAAACACTCAACCCCATCATAAACCTCAGTAAAATGAAAATAGACACAGGGCCACCCTACTGTCTCTCCTTCCTAGCCTACCTCTTCTAAAGAGGTTTCAGCCATTGATTTTGATGTTCCAGTCACATGAGACATCCAAGCATGTTTCTGTGGTGATGCCCACTATGTCATAGTTTTCCTGATACACAATGGCTTCCAGCTCCTTCTGTCTGGTCTCCCATGCTATGTGCCTTAGTATAGATGCACTTCAGTTAGTCTAAAGGTCTTGTCTCCTTCTTGTAGTGAGAAGTCCCCGTTCTTGCCTGGCAGTTCTCAGGTGCTCGTGTGGTTGCTAAGTTGTCAAGTAACTGTAGTGTCTTTGCTGCAGCATGGGTCTCCTTTTTTTACCTCCACTAATATGGCAGACCAAAAGACCTTGCTAGCACTAGTATCCTTTCAGAGGAGTCACTGTCTTGTCACTGGTAGTTTCTCTGGACTCCAAGTTGCATGGTAGGGAGGCTATATCCCAGGAACAGCAAGGGATGGACATACTGCCATTTACTCTGAATGAGAAACAGCAATGGAGCCTCTTGCTATCTGCACAGATCAACACAGTTGAGCCCCATGTAGAAATCTACACCTGCAGCTACTTTCCTTTTGCAGAAATGCTACATCTTTAGAAAGAGTTCCTCCAGCCTGACAGAAGGGTTCCTGCTGGAGCTAGCAATTCATGCAAGGCATAGAGGCCATTGTATGCCTTCACGTGGCCATACAAGAAAGTAGTTCTGGGAGTGAAATCCGTGTAACCCAATAACCAGACTACAGCTCCTCTGTCAACCACCACTGATATTCTCAAAACCAACATATAATCCACTAAGACATCAAACTTAGAATACTCCAGATTAAATGAAGTGTTTAAATTAAGTAATGGTCTGATTCTTATCTGTTTGGTATCATATTGATGCATTTCTATCTAGGCAGAATATAAGTGAGAATTCATCTCCAGTCTGATTTGATGCCCTTCTATACTGAAATGCAAGGATGCAGTAATTAAAACTGTAGAAGTACGCAACAGCAAATTGAATCCAGAATCTTTTTGGAGAGCTACAGCTACACAGCAGAGTGCCACATGTTGTGGCCAAGGGAGAAGGATATGGTTGTCCTTGCCTTACCTTAAGTGCCAGTTACAAGGTTGTTACAGAGTTTGCAATCATAGATGTGTATTAGTAATTGAGGCATGATCTTGAAAGCAGACCATCTACATATTTTCTGATCTTGCGGGTAGCTATCAGCCCACCAACTATTAGTGTAGCCTGCCAGCAGACAGGGGTGATAAATGCATGGGTCCAGCTGTTGCTCTCTGGAGTGTATGAAGCCAGGCTGGGTGTGCCTTGTGAAAACACCAGGCTAGAGCTTCAGTCATGCTCCTCAAGAGTGCACGTACATATGTGTAGTGCACCATAGGCAGGATTGAGCCTACTCCCTGTGTACGTAGTGTCCCCACGTCCTCCCCGTTACAGCATGGATTGCAAGTATAGTGTCTTTTTTTCCTGGTTTTTTTTTTTTTTTTTTTGTTATTTTNTTTTTTTTTTTTTTTTCTGGTCATTTACACAATTGAATGTCTACAAAGCTGTAGCACAGTGTCCGAGAGAATCTTTAAGAAAAGACAGCTATTTTAATGTGGTAATAGCCTTGTTATTTCAAACCCAAGTGGTTTCAAACATTGCAGTGCTGCTGCTTCTCTTTCAGGACTATGTATGTGTTAAATTTGATGTTTTAAAACAAAGCTGTGTTATAATTATACAAGCGCGTTTAAGAAAAAAAAAGGACTTACGGAAAACTTAACAGCTGGAAACTGTTTTTTGCATACTTGTATAACTCAAAAACAGCTGAATGGGCTTTTACAGAGCTTTAACCAAAATGTCATTTCTGGATTGAGACAAGGCATGAGAAATAATCCGTTGAAAAGGTAACAGTTTGAAAAAGGTTTAAGCAAATATAGGCAGAGATTATTTAATTCATCAACTTCCATTGTACAGTCGTTAACATAATGCTATAACAATAAAAGAATTCATATTTATGTAGTTTTTAGAAGATTCAAAGATCTGTATGAGACTTTTAAGAAACTAAGCTTTGTAGCTGTGAGTTAATCAAATATTAATGTTTATATTTCATGGGAATATCACATATTCAAGCAGGAAAACAAAGACATAGGAAAAGGTACAGAGTTTACACATAGAGAGATGACCACATTTAGAACCCACACCTTCGGATATCTCAGCTTGTGCAGTGTGGCTGTGCTCTCAGTTCCTTCTCATCTCTTTCTCCAAATCCCATTTCAGGCACACTCAACTTGCAGGTGAAGAGCCTCACTCACACACATGAACTGGCTCCAGATACGTAGCTCCTTTCTTTTGGTCTCTCACTTCATTCTCAAAGGCAAAGTCTGCCAAATTCTGCATACTGCCATCATGATGCTTCACTATATTCAAGTATCGCCCATAGTTACAAGTGTGCATACAGTCTTCCATCTCCCCCATCACTCCTGAGAGCTGCCAAGGTGAGAGAACTGTCACTGGAGACCTCTTCTGTGCATGGTCCAATTTAGAACTCAGTAACAATCATTTTACTGTTTGAAACCTCGGTCTGTGAATAAATACAATTTTACTGCTGCTTAGTTTGGATGTTGAGCTATATTGGAGGAAACTGCTCTTCTTTCATACCGAATTTTGTTTCAGGGTGGTGTGTGTGAAAAATAACATAAATAGGAGTATTTTTGGATGATCATACTGAACAGTCAGCAAGAAAAGTACAGTACGGTGAAGGGAAATCTGTTTGTAGTAAAAACAATATGAGCTTGTGGTTTGCTAACAGCACTGAGGCATGAGCTTTCACTTTAACCCTAGGAGTAAAGCTCCCTGCAATGCTGAAGAAATCACTTAATCTCCTGTCATTGCATCTCAGCTTCTTCCTCTGTATCATCTGGAGGTGTTCAAAACAGGTTGGATGAGTCTTTGAGCAGCCTGGTTTAGTGGAAGGTGTACCTACCTACAGCAGGGGAGGCTGGAAGTAAGTGATGTTTAAGGTCCCTTCCAACCCAAACCATTCTGTGATGAGCATGACCCAGTTCACCCAAATATGATTCCTCTTGAAGTTATGATCAGAGGTTTTGTAGAGATGCTTTTCTAAACTAACAAACCCACTCCTCATCAACATTTAGAGTGCTGTTATCCTACTTTCCCTATTAAATGAACTTTTATGGCTTTCACTCTTTTTAGCTTGGCAGAGCCACCATTCTGGGAGTGACAGCAAGAGTTGGAGCTGCCTTGTGCACTCTGCAGGAGACTTTCAGTAGCAACCTCAGGCTAAGAATTCTTTGCAGGTGTTTCAGTGGCACATAAATATAATTTCATTTTCTAAGCATGGCTGATATGCATTCCTTGAGAAATGGTAACCATGAGACAGATTTCAGCTTGCTGTTTTTGCAGGCATGTTTACAGTAGCCCCAGATTTAGTTAGATTTAATGTGTGGACCTATGGATTCACATGATAAAAAAAACAAAAACCAAACCAAAACAAACCCAAACCACTTGAATTTAGATAACTAGAAACAACATAACTCTACAAATTCCCTTGGCACAGTAAGGTGCCATGAGTCTTTTCTCAACTTCCCAAAAACTTTGGCTGTGTGCCCCACATATTGACCATGAAAGGGGCCTACAAGGAAACTCAGGAGGGACATTTTACAAGGTCTTGTAGTGATAGGATGAGAAAGAATGGATTTATACTCAAGTAAGGTAGATTTAGACTGGGTATTAACAAGAAATTGTTTACAGTAAAGGTGGTGAGACAGTGCAGCAGGTTGCCCGGGAGAGTCATGGGTGCCACTTCCCTGGAGGTGTTCTAGGCCAGACTGGATGAGGCCTTGAGCAGCCTGGTCTAGTGGAAGGTGTCCCTGCCTATGCAAGGGTTTTGGAACTAGATGATCTTTAATGTCCCTTCCAACCCAAACCATTTTATCAATCTATGAGCTTGCTCACAAAGGACCTCAATTTTATTATCCCTTTATCATTTCCCTTTTGAGGTGTCCAGTGTTGACACTGGTTCTCACAAGAGGCTGTCCATGTATTTTTGCTGAAATCAGAATCCCAGGCTGAACCAGACTCTTGGCTGGGCATTAGAAAGAAATTATGCTTTTCTCATTTTGCTGGCAACATACCCTCCTCAGAAATTATTCACAAATAATTTTCTGATTCAAAAAGTCCCCATCTAAATACTTTCTGATTCTTACACCTAAAATAATTCAAATGCTTGAATGTGGAGCACAGTTGTTCCTTATTTCTCTCCTTCTAGTATGTATATACCCTGTGCACCATGAAAGGCTATGGTCTTGGATCTTACTATCAGAGCTCATCAGTTCTTGCTTTCCTGAGATGTCTTTTAGATTGTGTGATTTGTTGACTAGAGAATGATGTTGAGATGATTGGGTAGAGAAAAGAGGGGAAGAATTAATAAAAAGCATAAGTCGGTAAGTTGAGTAGTCCCTGGAGAAAGAGTTACATTCTGTAAGGCCCAGGACAGTTTGAGTGTAACAGAGTTGCCGGCTTGCAAATTCTGTGCTTTCCTACTGACCGTTGGGAGCAAAACTTAACAAAAAACCCACAGCAGCACTTTAAATACAACTGCATTTCAACTTGGACTAGAGTAGGAGAGACAAACTAAAACCTTAGAAAGAGTTTCCAATTATAGTCCATACAAGAATTGACATCATATAAACAGCACAGGTCTGTGTGGAAGGCATTTAAGAAGCAAAAGAAACTTTGCAGCATTCTCTTTGCTCCTACTTCACTCTAACAAACTTTTGTTCCTCAGTGTAGCTGCCTTTGCAGGACCACATATTGAGCTGTTGCTCGTTTCAGCTGAAAGTTTTCAGGCTTTGTCACTGAAAACAAACAAACAGCAGTGTATGTAGTGAAAACAATATTTTAATTTTCTTACTTAACTGAAACAGCAGAACTGGTGTGGTTGTTTGGCATGATAGGCAAAGCAGGAAAGTACAGACTCCATTTTAAACAACATAACTATTTTACAACCCATTTTGTACAAATGGAGCCATGGAGGTAGGTAGGCAGGAAAAGTTGTGAGATAAACAGGCTGCAGAGAGAAGCAGTGCAACCTCTTACACATCTTTAAGAACAGCATGAGCCTTTGATACTATATATATGCACAAAGATTTGTCAAGCTTGCGCGACAAGATTGTGCTACCTATGTTTATGTGGCCCCCTTGCATCTGCGTTGCTATTTGTGAACCTTCAGCCCATGTGATGGTTTGCCTGGGGATTTAGCAGGGTTTTGTGATGTCAGGGAAGCCCAGCTTGTCAGATGTAACATTACAAGAAATTTGTTTGTTTTGCAACGGGATTGGTTGGAGGACCAAAGTCATGATATAAAATAAAAGGAGTTACTTGGCTTCTATGTGCTAAAATATTTCTATTTTCCCCTTTTTTTTTTTTAATTTTTATTTGTATGTTAATCTCAAGCTATTGAGTTCTGCAGCAGTGAGCAACATACTGTACCAAACCAATTATTAAAAAGAGGATTGCCTCTTCAGTTACTGAGAGAAGGGGGCGTGTTGCTTTTATGAAGGGTTTCAGAAACTGTGAGGTTTTTAAGTTGGACTTGCTTTAGAACATTTTGCTTTAGAATCACAGAAGTGCACACCTAGGCAGCGCAATATATCTGATAATTCTCGCTTGCTCTTAAAAGCCTGTGGTCAGTTGGAAATTTGGCAGATTGTCTCTCAGGCCAGGAAATAGTTCTGGTTTACAAATTTAAAAGGCAAAGTCTGTTTTAGTATTTCTTAAATGTCAAAACAACCCTCTGACCTTGAAAATTACTTTCTCCGTATACTTTTCGTGCTTTTAAGTAAAAGCCAGACCTTTTTCTTAGCGAAACGTTGTGCCTGCCAATCATCAAAGTTGAGAATTTAAAGAAGGGAAAGTGACGATAACTCATCTTTTCTTTAGCTTTGCCCATGCAAGAATGGGTGTCATTCATACCAATGGCAGCTGGGGGAAGAAAGACATGCTAGCCTTTAGCTATTTTTCCAGTTCATTTCCATAATATATACTGTGTCTTCTTAACTGCTCAGTCCCCCATCTGCAGTGTTTCAGACCTTATGACAACAATACTACTACTACTACTACTCTACTACTAATAATAATAATAGTAGTAGTAAGTGGGAGGACAAGTTTCTCTGCTGTGTATCAGAAGTGACCTCCAGTACCTCGATTTTTGAGTTGTCTCCATCACTGCTGGAAGATGAAGGCCATATTTAGTGTAGCTGGCCAAGTGGGCACTTCTGTAACCCGAAGCAATCGTTCCTAACCCTTAATATGATTAGCTGAACTTAAATATGACATTTGAGCAGCCTGTTTAGTTTATTTATCTCCACTATTCTCTTTTTCTCCAAAGTTGCTTTGCTACTTCTGAATGTTTGGTAGTTTTCCCTCCTCTGAAAATATGCTCATCCTTCATCTCTTCTCCATGCATCTCTTCTTCTACAGGCTGCCCATAGAGGTACAGGCTGCCCAGAGATCTTGTGGAGTCTCCTCTGGAGACTTTCAAAACCCTCCTGGATGTGTTCCTGAGCGAACTACCCTAGGCAATTCTGCCTTGGCAGGAAGGTTGGACTCAATGATCTCTGGAGGTCCCTTCCAACCTGTAAAGTTTTGTGATTCTGTGATTCTCACTTTTGATTTTTCTTTTAGAAAGCAGACATCATCTGCATGGGGCATCTGTTTCCAGCAGAGCAGAAGAAGCCTGCAGTTTGCGCTGTGAATGAGAAGTGGCATAGGATCATAGAAGGCATTGGGTTGGAAGAGACCTTTAAAGGTCATACAGTCCAACCGCCCCTGCAGTAGGCAGGGACATCCCAAGCTAGATCAGGCTACTCGGATCAGAGGGAGCAGCTTCAAGCCCTTCTCTTTCCCCTCGCAGTGGAGCACAATGCATTCCTCCCTGTTCCCAAGTGCTGCTGCTCTGCACAAAAACAGCTTCAGATCCTTTTGGTTCTGGGATGATGAACCTTAAAACTTCTTCTGGTGTGAGCTCTGAGCCTCTTCTGCCTCAGTTATCCATAATATGTAATGTCACTGCCTTTTCCAAGACTTCCTGCAGAAGGAGTTGCAATTGATATGTAATTGTCAATAACATAACTTTTCCGGGATTTCTGTGAAGTAGAGAGATTGTATGTTCAGTGCTTAGCTGCAGAGAGAAAACCAAGGCACAGGATAAATCGGTTCTTGGTTTAACAGAACACCTGAGCACAAACTTGTTTTAATTTCAGGGTAAATTTAAGAGATTTTCCACCAAATCATTTGAAATGTCCACCTCAAGTACTCTGCTGAAAAAGAGCCCTGTGGTCTTCATAGCAATCAATTTACTAGGTACTGTTGTTACGCAGAGTTGGGGAAACCAAGGCATAGCATTTGCTTATGGTCATACAACCTGAAAGCTGATCCTCACAAAGAGAAGCAGCTTTCTTTTCGTAGTCTTTTGTGGTTACATTCCTTCTTTTCTCCCTAGAGTTGTTCATTTAAAAGATTGAACAAGGCTTTTTGGAGAAGAGATTATATCTGAAGGTGTTGGCAGTAGTGTTCCAAGGTGATGGCTATGCAGCCAGTTTACAATGTAGCATTATGAATTATTAAGTATTTTTAAATGTTAAAAAGTAATACTTGGTCAGCCATATGCCAGATTAATATAGAGCAAACACCTACTACTGATCCACAGCTAAATTATTTAATCTAGAACTGATCTACCATTCAAACTATTTTCAAAAATGAAGATGTTCTATCACTGAAAATAACTAATTGTACAAAGCCATAGGGCTAAATCCAGTGGTGACTTAGATGGTGGGAGAGAATTGCATGTCAGACACAAGCATGTGGAGAAAATAAGTATAGAAATAATATATGTTGCTTCAGTTCTCTCTAATCCCAACCAGTATCACATCCACACTTTTTTTTTTCTATGTCCTCCCTCCGGCATTTGAGTTCCAGCACTTTTATGACCATCTCACAGGGAAAGTTGTTTCCTTTGCCCTACATCCATTTACATCCACTCTGCAAACTGGGCTGGGGCTTGAGCAGTGGCTGGTCCCACTGAAGAGCCTGGCTTGGTAGGGCTGACCCTGCATCCAGGGAGGGGAGTTGCCTGCCAGAGCACTTCCAGTGACCTCTGTCAAATTGCTGCTGATTCACCATGATGTAAATATGAGCAGATCTCAGGCCAGTAGACCTTAATGATCAAGTGTTTCCAGCATTCCATTTCAGGAAAAAAGAGCAAGCTTCTTTGAAGAATAATACAGCTTTTTTATTTTTCTTCCCCCCCCCCCTTTAACAATTCTACAAAATAACATGGGGGAATCAACAGGATTATTTTTTCTTCAGCTTTCTCAGAGAAAAGAAATCCCCCACCTCCAAATCAAAACAAGATGGAGCCCTAGAGCCCCACCTGCTGACTTGAGGAAACCGAGAGAAGAAAGGGAAGATGCCTGGTCCTGTGCCAAGCATTCAACACTGGGCTTGTAGCACTGTGATGTGGCACTTAAAGCTCTAGGGGGCCTGGAGCCAGCGTTACAAATGCAACAAAAACTCACTTGAAAACGAGCCTCTTAACAGCATGTCTAGCTGGTCTGCAATGGCCTCAGGAAATCCCCCTGGCTAGACAGAGCCTTTTTATCCACTACATTGCTCTGAGTCAAAGAGAAATCTCACCTAACCTTCTTGACCAGAAACTGAGCATGCATGTAGTCTGTGGCATAGGGCTTTGCAATACCCTTTCTTTCAGTTAATCATTTCTCACCTACCTCTCTGAAGATATCTGCCCTACCTCTCTTTCCTGTCTCGACCTGTGTGAGGCCCAACACTGCAAGCAGGTGGCATATCCTCAGTCATCTGGCTTCCAGCTACCCTTTGTGGTCAGACCCTTAGCTGATGTAAACTGGCTGAGGGCCACTGCTGTCAGTGGGAGTTGTCACTGGTTGAGCCCTTGGCCGTTTAATTTCTTGAGAACCTGTCCTTTTTAATAGAAACATAACTGATGCTGCTTGTTTTCAGTCCTATGACCATCTACAAGCGAATGCTTGTGTATTAATTACAACAAAGAGCAAATCTACTTGACATTTGATTTTGTTTTTCTTGTTTCCTTGCAAGCTTGAAAATGAGCTGCTTTTACAAAAAAAAAAAAAAATTCACACTTAAAAAAACAAACAAACAAACAAACAACCCCCCCCAAAACTTTGAAGTAGGCCCCTTGAAAAAAATGACATGTTAAACACTGTCAATAAAATGATTATTTGGCCATATGGCTCCTCTTCCTGAACTTTGCAGAGAGAGGTTAGATAACGCTGTTTCACATCTTAAAAGACTAGACTCCTGCTACATTACTAACATATTCTTATGTAATAACCTGGCACCAATGATACTTTTTCTAGTTCCAGTAATGTAAGACTCATTTATGTTTTGGTCAGTTATGAGCAATTTGGTTTTTTTCACAGATTATCTTCTAATTTGTCCTTTTATTTTTACTACTCCATCCTGAAGTGAAATATACAATAGAGTAGAATCATACAAAAAAATACCTTGGGGTTCTATCTTCCAGGTTTTTGCATTGTAGGAGTTCTTCCTATTAAACACTGCATGATCAGTGCAAAAGTGAAAACAAATGTTAAAATCATATTCTTGAATGGAGTCAAACCTATTCGAACCCATCCATTATACTAATTGTGGCAGGGGGGAGGAGGGGGATTGTTAATATACTCGAAGGTAGGAAGGCTCTACAGAAGGACTTGGACAGGCTGAATCGATGTGCTGAGGTCTTTTTTATGAGATCCAGCAAGGTCAAGTGCTGGGTCCTGCTCCTGGGTCACAACCACCCCTTATAACTCTACAAGCTTGGGGAAGAGTGGCTGGAAAGCAGCCCAGAAATAAAAACAACTGGGGGTGTTGATCAACAGCTGGCTGAATAAGAGCCAGTGGTGTCAAGAAGTTCAGCAGCATCCTAGTCTTTATCAAGAAAAACGTGACAAGAATGGCAGACAAAGGATTGTCCCCCTATACTCAACAC
>VWYK01010546.1:0-21584 GCA_013399775.1 Semnornis frantzii | reverse complement strand
AAGAAAACTCATGAATAGGCATCTCTGAAACTTGTAAGAGAAGAAATCAACCCCTGATAAAATCTTCAGACCTGCAAGAGAGGGACGAAAACCAAAAATTCCAAAGAGATTATGACCAGAAATCTATGCACTGGCTTTAGAAAGGAGGAACTCCAAATCATAGTCTCTCATAGCACTGAATTTGGACCTACAACCTGAACTACTTTTTTTTTTTTCCCCAATGCTTTGGATCTGTCAGGAGCTCCTCCTTCCCAGATAGTGGTCCTTGTCAGCCTTTTGTGTGCTCCTCAGTGTTTTTTTTCATTTCTCGTGACCTTCTGTTTTCTGGCTTGGTTTCCACTTTCTCTGTGCATCTGCTGACTCTTGTTTCTCCTCCCATAGCCAAGCAGGCTATCTCCAGGGCTTATCCAGGGACAACAAATATGCCATAACAATCGTGATATCTGAACAGCTGCTAGTCTGTGGATATGAATTTTTGGTCTTCAGAATCACCAATATAGAGCCTTTTATTCAAATCACCAGAGGTTCAAAAACATACATGTAGAAAAAAAAATCTTTCATTACATGGGATACATAAGAGTAATATTTTCCTATGAAAGATTCATAGTTTCTTGACTGTCCATAAAGCCTGGTATTTCTTACACTGACTGAAAAAGAGGCTAAAGTAGCTTCAGTATGTGAGTAAACTATTGCAGGTATGAGAGTGCTACCTCCTGCAGGAATGTGCTTGGCTTCAGCCACCATAGCTGCTTCCCTGCTCACAGGAGCCTGGTGGTAGCTGCTGTCTCCTGTGCAGAGCAATAATTCTCTTCTCCACAGAGGGTCACAGCAGACTGCTGCCCTCAAAGTGAGGTGCTGCCATGCACAGCTCCACCCAAACCAGTAGACTTTATAATCTCTAAAACTTTCTCTTTTACTGTGAGGGTGGTGAGACACTGGAACAGGTTGCCCAGAGAATTAGGCTTTGAACCACCAGCCCAGCTCTGAAGAGTAAATTAAATAAAATGTGGTTTGCTTCCTATTAGCATCACTTTTATGGATGCCTTAAAGTGTCTTTACAATACGGTGAGGCTTAGGTGAAAAGATCTAGTAAAACAGAGACGCTGACAGGACCCTTGGAATATGACAAACATTTGTAATTAAATACTAATGATCGCAGAAGCACAAAATCACAGAATGCATAGGATTGGAAGACACCATCAAAGGTCATCTTGTCTGACACCCCTGCAGTGAACAGGGACATCCCCAACTAGATCAGGTTGCTCAGGACCCCATCAAGTTTGACCTTGAATGTCTTGGGGATGGGGCCTCAACCACATCTCTGGGCAACATGTTCCAGTCACCTGGAGCTAGGACAAATCTTTTGTTTGACACTTGCAGAGTACTTTACAGACCGTTAGAAATTGTTCCAATCATTTGATATTTGAGTGCTCTAAAATGTTATTGCCCTCCTAGATGGAAACCAGGTGTGAAAGAGAAATGTGAGGATGATTCTATGACTTAGTTTTCTTACTAAAATACTACAAACCAGCTCATAAAATAGCTCATACCTGGACAACAAGCAGGGAACATTTGTAAGAGCTGAACGTCTCCTGTCCCCTGCTAGGGAGAAGACTGGAAACCAGGGCTATGTATATCCAGAATATTAGCTCCCAGTAGGACACCATGCTGCATTTTACTGTCTACTCCTGCTGAAAGCCAGTCACTTGTACTTGAAGCTCTGCTTTCTGCAGTTACTCAATTAAATCATTTGTAACCTTCAGCAATCCTGTCTGTGTGTGCTGGTTTGAGCTAATTGGAATATTTTAATAGAGAAAATTATACTATAGGCTGTGAAGGAAAACAATGGTGATGTCTACTTCACTCATAGGCTTGCTGAGATGGATAAGAATAAGAACTCAGAAGAAAAAACGATAAGATAGTATCTCAAGCTGGCAGTCTGTGTCACGGGGCACGGCATCTTGGGCTAGCAGCTCTGACTTCTCCTCTCTGCTGAGTAACTTCACTAACCATTTTCTTCTAATCCCCTCTGGCCGATTCCTCAAATTCTCCTTGTGCGTAAGGCAAACCTTGGGGTAAGGTGTGGGGGTGGGGAGAAGGGGGAAGGGTGGTTGGGAGCCCCTCCTGGGGTCTCTGATTTCTGGGAGGGGGGTTGTGTTTCTGTATTACCTTTAACTTGTATATTTCTGTAACTATTCCTGTATATAGTGTATATAGCTCCGTGGACATTGTGCTAAGCGGTAAATAGAGCTTCATCTCTTAACTTCCAGCCGGCTGAGTCTAGTCTGGGTCATTTTACAAGTGTGGGGGGGCAGGGAACTCCCAAACCATCACACTGTGCAGTACAGTTAGGTAGGGTGAGCCTTCGGGGCTCTTAGATGGCAACCAAATTGATTCACATAAATACTTACATCTCATAGATTTGGATGCTGTACCTTTGGTCTTGCAACATGGTGTTAAGAAGGAAAATTTAAGTGTGTGTATATATATATACACAAAGCTTTCTTGCCAGGAATTTCCATAAAGCCATGCAACAGATCAGGAGGCAGGATGTGCATCTAGAGCTTTGCTTTGGCTGACATACCTTTGTACCTGGAAATTTTTGTCTGCAAGCCTTGTGTGTCAAGATTGAGGTGCTTGATATATTGCTTGTTACAAGGGTGACCAAATGCACTCCCTCTGCTAACTAGTACTTAGGAGACACAGACTCTCAACAGCAGAAAAAGGAAGAGTCAGAAAAAAGAATCAAAACATTAATGAATAAATGGAAGCATCGGCAAGGCAGTCTGTAACACTGATAACAACTTGGACATCCACAGAATGGTAGGGGTAGGGGTTGGAAGTGACCCCTGGAGATCATTGAGTCCAACTGCCCTGCCAAAGCAGGATCAAATAGGGCAGGTCATGCTGGAACAGGACCAGGTGGGTTTGGAAAGTCTACAAAGAGACTCCACAACTTCTTTGGGCAGCCTGTTCCAGTGCTCTTGCACTCTCACAGAAAAGGTTTTCCTAACGTTGAGGTGAATCTTCCTATGTTTGAGTTTGTGTTGCTTTCAGCAACAACTGAAGTGTCTTACATAACACAAGGCTACAGTAGCAGTAGCTTCAGTTCCTGCTGGCACTCAGATGATAAAAATAATGGAGTGAGAGTAATGCTGTGGAATAGGAACTTTGTAATACATTCAATCAGAGCGGCAGCCACAGCAAGGGACTGTGTCCTCTTCCAAAATCACTGGAGCTACAGATGCTGCTCTCTGTGTCTTAGAAATATCTCAAGTGAAAGGCTGTGAGGAGCAAGACTTTAATGAATTTTGGTCAGAGAGCATTAAAATGTTGTAGCAGGTCCTGATTTAGGCACAAATTGCTTAGAAGGGACTAAGTCTCCTTTTTATCTTCTGGAGCAAAAACTAGTGCCAGAGCTTAAGGTCTGGCTCATGGTGCATGATAATACAGGAGTGCCATAGCAGAGTGGCACTCTGCTTAAAAATAAAGATATTTCAAAAACAATGTTTAAAATCCTTGAGGTTTTAGGAACTTCCCTCACTTGTAGCTAGGAAGAGACAACTGGAATTACAGCTGCTGCCAAATCAAATGCAAGTGAGAGTGAGCATGTGTGGTCATATCTAAGCAGTAAGAGTAGGAGCCAGCTAACAAGGGTTTTGACACTGAGAAGTCTTGACTCTTCAGACTGCAAACAAGAGGCCTATTTTTTTTCTGCTGCACTGGCCATTTGCAGCACTGAGTAAAATGGTATTTCCAAGATTCGGTGGGCAAGAAGAGAGTAAACAGAGAGCAGCTTGCCTAAACACAGGCATAATTATTCAAGCCACTCCTCAAGGTTTACTTGATTTTCCTTTCCCAGCAGCTACTCCTATCCACACTCTCAGCAGCTAAGAGAAGTCTGTTTGGTTTACCCAGCTCCATTCGTAAAGAGAGAAATACAGAGAAGCCCACGTAAGCAAGCCTGAAAAGTGACAAAAGACATTTGAGCAAACTTCAGAAAAATAACTCCATAGTGAAGGATGAATTTTCATCTAAAATGGATAGTGAAAAAACTCCTGTTACCATTTACAAAGTACTATTGTGACTTATAGTACAAGGTATGCCAGAATTTAAAGTCTAAAGAAACAGTAACATAAGGTGATGCAAACAAAAGTTATACATACTGGATAAATCACAAGTCCTAGGTACTAAAACTACCTTAAGGGAATTTGTAATAAGTTTGGGGTCAGGTTCTTCTCCGAGGCAACATGTGACAAGTCAAGAGGGTACAACTTGAAGCTGTGCCAGGGAAGGTTTAGGTTAGATGCTAGGAAGCACTTCCTCACAGAAAAGGTAATTAGACACTGGAATGGGCTGCCCAGGGAGGTAGTGGAGTCACCATCTCTGGGGATGTTTTAGGAAAGATTGGATCTGGCACTTAGTGACATGGTCTAGTTGGATGTGTTGGTGTTAGGTCATAGGCTGGACTTGATGATTTCAGAGGTCTATTCCAGCCTCAATATTTCTGTGATTCTGTATGTAAACGCATAATAATTATCAAATATTCAATTTTAAAATGAAGAAGCATAAATCCTTTAAGTACTTCAGTTCGTAAGATCTCAAATTTCAGAAAGCCACTTATTGGAAAGATAATTAAATGTTTGATACCATGTCAAGTATTAACTGTTATTAGGAGAGCAGAATAAGATTTACTGCTGAAAAATTGAAGCAAAATGGAACATTTGCAAAGACTGAAAGTGTTTTGCTGAGGGTTATTCTGTTTTGGAATAGACTCAGATAATCACAGAATTGCCTAGATTGGAAAATACCTCTAAGATTAAGTCCAGTCATTAGCCTAACACTGACAAGTCCTTGACTAAACCATATTCTTAAGCACTACATATATGCTCTACTCTTAAACACCTCCAGGAATGGGAACTCCACCATCTCCCTGGGAAAGCTGTTCCAATGCCTGATAACCCTTTCTGTGAAAAAAAATTCTTCCTAATATCCAACATAAATTTGCCTTGATGCAAGTTGAGGCCATTTTCTCTTGTTCTATCGCTTGTTACTTGATTGAATAGACTGACCCCCACCTTTCTACAGCCTTCTTTCAGGTAGTTGTAAAGAGCAAGAAGGTTTCCCCTGGGCCTCTTTCTCCAGACTAAACAACTCCAGTTCTCTCAGCTGCTTCTCATAAGGCTTACTCTCCAGGCCCTTCACCAACTTGGTTGCCCTTATCTGGACATGTTCCAGCACGTCAATATTTTTCTTTTAGTGAGAGACCCAAAACTGAACACAGTACTCAAGATGTGGCCTCACCAGTGCAGAGTACAGGGGCAAGATCACATTCCTAGTCCTGCTGGTCACACCATTCTGATACAGCCAGGACACCATTGGCCTTCTTGGCCATCAGAACACACTGCCAGTTCATGTTTAAGCCAGTCTTCAATCAACACGCCGTGGTCCCTCTCTGCTGAGCAGCTTTCCAGCCACTCCTCCCAAAGTCTGGGGGTTGTAACTTTAGAGTTTCTTTCATATAGTCATGGCTACCTTTAATTCTCTTGATTTTGTCTGGAAATTCAAAACTAAAAGTTTGGAGATGTTTGGATGTACGTTTCCACTTCAGACATCCAAGAAGGATCATAGGATCATAGAACAGTTTGGGTGGAGGGAGGGGGGGAAAAAATGCAAGAGATTTCAAACTAAACTTGAAGGTTTTGTTCACATCTCTAACATTTCATTCCCTCTTTGTTTAACGATTCATAACCCCTGCAGCAAAACGTCTTGCACAGGGGAGGAAACCCTCTGTGTGTCTGCAGGGTGGTGCCGTGCCACTAGCAACCTCCACCAAATCCATTACTCGGTTAAAGTCTCGGGTTTTACCGCAGGAATCCCCCACCCTGACCAGAGTTAAAGCAAACATGGAGTAGCTGCTTGTCCGTTCACCCGGGAATATTTAACACCCCACCCCCCGCCGCCCTACTCCCTCCTTTCCCGCACCCGGGAGAGGACCGGACTGCCTTTACCTGCCCCACAGCCGCCTCCTCCTCCCCTCTCCCACTCCAAGGATCTTCGATGCCGGCCCGGGCGAGCCCCGTGGCCGCGGGACCCTCCAGCTGCCGCCGCCGGGGAACGATGCGGCGAGGCCGCCCCAGATGTTTGCGGAGCGACCGCCCCAGATGTTCCTCCCCCGGCGGCCCCGCGGGGGGCGGACGGACTCCTCCCCGCCTGGCCGGGCAAGACTCCGGGCAGAGCCAAGTCAAAGGGGCAGGAGGGAATGAAGCAAGGATCCGACGCTGCCTGGTCCCTGCTCCTGCCCCGCTCTCCGGGAAAAGCAGCCGGGAGCGGGCAGGGTTTGCGGGGTCTCACGGCCGCGGGGAGCGGCTCCCACCAGCCAAGAGAAAGTCTGGGGAAAGTAGAAAAAGGCGAAACTTTGTAACACACAGGCCCTCCCTTGAGTTGTATATAACAGAGGCGCGTCTTTTTTAATCCCCATTGTGGTTTTCTCCACGAAAAAGAGCAGCCGTGGCTGAAAGTCCTGTATTTCTGAAGGAATGTATGGCAGAGCCCTGGATCCAGAAGAAGGTCTAACTATCTAAAAATAAAACTGAAAGGCTAAAGCCACAGTTCTGTTTGCAGATGTCAAATGCTGTAGTAAACGACTTTAGTGACAGCACTGAACCTTTCACAGTGTTACAGAATCACAGAATCATTTCCGTTGGAAAAGACTTCTAGGATCATTGAGTCCAACCGTCAGCCTAAGACCACTATAGCCATTAAACCATGTCCCAGTGTGCCATGTCCATACGTTTCCTGAACACCTCCAGCAGTAGTGACTCCACCACTTTGCTGGGCAGCCTGTTCCAATGCCTGACCACTCTAGCAGGAAAGAAATCTTTCCTGATATCCAATCCTCTGGCATGATTTCAGGCCATTTCTTCTCATCCTATCAGCCAATACTAGGGAGAAGAGACTGATCTCCACCTCACTCCAACCCGGACACATTCCAGTACAGCAATGTCTTTCTTGTAGTGAGGGGTCCCAAACTGAAAACTGTATTCAAGGTGTGGCCTTATCAGTGCCAAGCACGGGGGTACGATCACTTCCCTACCCCTGCTAGCCACACTGTTTCTGACAAAAAGCGTTTTGTACTGCACCACCTCTATTATGTGAACCAGCAGAGAACACCAATAAAATCCTCAAATGTTACATATGGAAAATTTGTCCTTTGAGGTATTCGCCAGCAAGCTGTGATAATCAGGTTCTGATGCTCTGTTTAATATATACCAGAAGTCCCCCTGACCCTTTTCCATCCATGACAGCATCAAGCTCTCGTCTTGCAAATCTCCCCTATGGCTGTTGAAATAACTGAGCCAAAGTGAGGGGTCTCACCATCAGCTACTCATGACTTGGACTAAATTCTGAGACCTCCTCAAGTTCCCTAATTAAAGATTTCTGCCTTTCAAGATCTGCAAGTTTTTTGCTTTGGAAATTTTGTGGATGAAATACACAATCATAAAACACATTGAGTTGGAAGGAACTCTTGAAGGTTGTCTAGTCCAACCCACTTCAGTGAGCAGAAACATCCCTTACTAGATCAGGTTGCTCATGGCCTTATCAAGTTCAAACTGGAATCTCTTCAGGAGTGAGGCCTCCACCACCTCCATGGGCAATCTGTTCCGATATTTCACCACCCTCTTTGTGAAGAACTTCCTTCTAATGTCCAACCAAAACCTACCCAACTCTGGTTTAAAACAATTTCCCCTATTGCTGCATGCCCTTGGAAACAGTACCTCCCCTTCAGATATTGAAATGCTGCTATAAGGTCTTCCTGGGGCTTTTTCTTCTTCAGGCTGAACAGATTCAACTCCCTCAGCCTGTCTTTGTTATAACTTCTCCAGCAGCTCCATGTCCTTCCTATGTTGAGGACTCCAGCCAGAGCTGAACATGTTACTACAGGTGAGGTCTCACCAGATCAGAGTAACAGAATCACCTCTGTTGACCTGCTGACCATGCTGCTTTTGATGCAGCCCAGGACCCCAGGACATGATTTGCCTTCTGTCCATTCTGCATTGTTGGGTCATGTTCAGCTTCTTGTCCACCAGTACCCCGAAGTCCTTTTCTGCAAGACTCCACATAAAGACTAAAACTTAGACAGTGCATTTCTGCCTAACACTTTTCACCCTTGTTGCCTTCTCAGACAACTCCATCCATTTCTGACTCTTTCGTGTATAGCAACACTTTCACTCTGAATACAGATAAACACAGATAAATAGTGTTTACACTATTTATAGTGTATAAATACAGAACACAGATAAATAGTACTCCATAAAATACCCTTCAGCATCTGGAAAGCAGGTTGGGTGATGTAATGATTTTCCGGAAGGACTGCCTCTCTGTGACCAGTATTTCAAAAATCCACCTTTGGTGACAGCTGCTCCCCTCGCCTGCTCTAGGCAACTTCTTTTGCAATTTCTTTATAGATGGCAGAATGCATCCCACATAATGGCATTAATTCCTACTTAATGGATATCCTTCTGTTGCAGAAGAGTTTTCAGTTAGACTGAGCTAAATCAGTCAACAAAACTGATATTGTAATTACCCCATCTACTTACCACTGGTTCGATGTGTTTGTCTTGGCTGTGGAGCAAAAATCACTTCCTGGGATTCCTCACTTCCATCCACACTTAAGATGACTTAAAATTGGTTCTAAGTAATGATTAGTGTCTCCAACATCAAAAACTCCAATTAGCATCTCAGAAACCCTGTAGGGATTCTGCACTTTTGTGAGGACCATTGCAGTCTGCATTAAAGTAACCGCAGAGGACTGTGTGCATAGAATATTCTCTAAAACTGTGAGGGACCTGCAGAAACAACAAAATATCCTTTGTGATTTTTTACCAGAGGTCAACGAGTGGCCAACACCACTGCTATATACAGTCAAGTTCATATTTGCCTTCATTTTCATCTTTTTACCTTATTCTTAAGTTAATAAATTAATTCACCATACCTGTTCCCAGACTTGAGATACACGCCTGACACATGGATAGGCAACTGAGCCCTTCTCTAGCTGGAAAAATAGAGCACCTGACCACCTCTGGAAGGCCTATGTGTCCCAACTCTGACTGGCCAAAGAAGACAAGAAATTAAATTATACCTATCTTTTTTGCTGGTATGATGTATTCACACAATCACAGAATTACAGAACTACAGAATGCCAGGTTGGAAGTGACCACAAGGATTATCCGGTTCAACCTTTAAAGGTTCTGAGTATTCTGAGAACTAATACTAATGAAGGAAAATAACTTACAGAAGAATGAAATATGTAAATATTAAGCAAAATAAATGAAAAATTCTTGGTCAATTCATAGCTTTTTCCTGCCTGTTCAGGATTTTCCACAATAAAACTTAATTAAAATTTCTCATATCCAGTTGACCAGTTTGAAATTAGTAATATATCTGATCTGTTCCACTTTCCTTCCTGCACAACAGATCTATCAGCAAAAGAACAATTGTCTTCAGGTGCTTAATATTGTAGGGAGTGTTGGATTTGTTCTCAGAATGATTCTGGGCAACCAGAATGGTCTGGGTTTGATGAGATTAACATTGCTTTTGCTCTGTGGTAAAGTGACCACATACTACTATGCATCCTCTCTGACTCAGTAAGAACAAGCTATCAAGTAACTGCAGCTAAAAGCTGTGGTTTCTAAAATCAAAAAGCAAGATGTTCTAAGAGCCCCAGTGCATCATTTTTGTCTGCTTATCTGACACACAAACTTGTTATTTCCATATACATTTTTGTCCTCCCAATTTTGCCTGGAAAATTCCTTCATAAGTGGGAATCCCTCCATTCTTCCTATAGTCAAAGTAAATTGCATCCACAAAAATCATTAAGAAACACACTTTAAATACATTTTCCGCTGGCCTCGAGTCCTTAGGATGCTTGCAAGGAAGTATTTTAGTCAAAGTTTCTCTAATTGTTCACTGCTGATATTGAGCATTGCATGTGAAACAAGTAATAAAAACTTTTCTTCAAGGCCAAGCCTAAATGCTGTGAGATGATTTTGCAAATAGTGCTTGAATGACTTCGTGGGAATTACCTGAGTGAAACATCATGAGGCTGAAGACTCATTTCTCTATTATATTGCATTTAATATGGCACATAGCTCTTCACCAGAGTTATGGAAGTTATCAGGCACTTTCATTAATTATATCTCTGAATTTCACCATTTGCTCACAGTCACAGAATCAAAGAATAGTAGGGATTGGAAGGGATCTCTGGAGATCATTGAATCCAATCTCCCTGCCAAAGCAGGTTCACCTAAGGCAGGCCACACAGAAACATGTCCAGGTAGGTTTTGAAGTTCTTTCTATGAAAACATCTATGTCTTCATTCAAATAACTCCCGAGCACAAGCACAGACAAATCACAGTTATACATATTTTTTGATTGCTGTTGTATCTGCAGTTTGGCCCAGAAGGTGAGTTGTAGCACTTGGAGGCAGGTAAAGTAGTTTCAGTGTAGTCACTTGGGGTAACAGTACCTTTAGCAAGTGGTGGAAGTAGATGTTACCAGAAACTTGTTCTCCGAGTTGTTTCCATAGGGTTTTTGCTGCTGCACTCCATCTCTTTGGCCTTTGCTGCTCTTACCTGGCTGGCTGCATTCGTGCCAAGTGGCCTTCTGAGAACTCCAGGAGGATTATGTATTAAGTGTGTAAGGTTGCAGTCAGGGAATGAAGCTATCCATGGACCTCCAGAGCCTAGTCCAGTACAATGCGACACATTTGTGACATGCTTGGTGTTAATACTGAAGTCAAATATTGATCTACTCTCTTGGACACTTTGGGTCCACGATTTGTTGTTTGTAGATATCTGTATCTACAAACAGCAAACCATTTAGATGCAAGAAGAAAGCCTATAGAGAGTGGAAGCAAGGACAAGTAACCTGGGATGAATACAAAGATACTGTTTGTGCAGCCAGAGATCGGGTTAGGAAAGCACAGCTAGAATTGAATCTGGTTAGGGATGTTAAGGGAAGCAAGAAGAATTTCTTCAAGTATTCTGGAGTACTGCGTACAGTCCTGGAGCCCCCAGCACAGGAAGGACATGGAACTGTTGGAGCGGGTCCAGAGGAGGGCCACAAAGATGATCGGAGGGCTGGAGCAGCTCTCCTATGAGGACAGGCTGAGAGACTTGGGGGTCTTCAGCCTGCAGAAGAGAAGGCTTTGAGGAGACCTTATAGTAGCCTTCCAGTATCTGAAGGGTGCCTACAGGAAGGCTGGGGAAGGATTATTTACAAAGTCTTGCAATGACAGGACAAGGGACAATGGGTTTAAGCTGTCAGAGGGGAGATTTAGACTGCATGTTAGGAGGAAGTTCTTTCCAGTGTGGGTGATGAGGCACTGGAACAGGTTGCCCAGGGAAGTTGTGGCTGCTGTCTCCCTGGAGGTGTTCAAGGCCAGGTTAGATGAGGCCTTGAGTGACTTGTGCTAGTGGGAGCTAGTGAGTGATAAGCAAATACATGCACTGACTGTGATTTCAGGAAAAGCAAGCATTGACATTCTGGTTTAAATATAACTTGTTACAAGAACAATAGATATAAAGTGAATGTCAAAACAAAGATCCCTCTTATGACAGTCTACTTTTTGTAGTGCTAGTAGGGACGATTGCTCTTGGATGGATTTAGAAGATACAGGTTCAAATCCATAAAGTTTAAAAATGCTTCTAGGCTTAACCTTGCCATCAGTTAAAAAAATATAGTTACATGATATACAACATTTTAAAAAAAAATCAATGTTAAACTTGTTAATAAAGTTGTTGCTTGTAGTGTTCTTCCATTTTTACAAGTAGCCTGGAAAATCTTTGCAGGAAACTTTGAAGACAATGGGGCTTTTCAAGTCTGTATCCTCTCTATGTGTTAATCAATAGTTTGTCAAGCTGACTCCTAGCATATAAAAACATATCTCCTCTTATGAAAGTATTTCATCTAGAAGAACATGCAAAGACAGTCAGGGAAAAGAAAAGAAAATTATACCTCATGTTACCCCTATCTGCCTTAAGAGAGGAGCCATTGTGACTGTGGGTGTACTATGTAAAACAATCCACAGAATTGTAGAATGCAGTGGGTTGGAAGAGACCTCTAGAGGTCATCTAATCCACCTCCCCTGCAGTGAGCAGGGACATCCCCAACCAGATCAGGTTGCTCAGAACCTCATCGAGCCTGATCTGGAATGTCTCAGAGGTTGGAGCCTCCACCACCTCCCTGGGCAATCTGTTTCAGAGGGAAACATAATTCATAGGTAAATCTAATCAAGTTGATTAGAGTCCTTTGAACTAATCCGGCAATTTGGCACAGGAAATCTAGTGCAATAAAGCCAGAAATGACAATTGTATTAACAGCAAGAATTTTCTTGCCAGGGAAAAGCAGAACTTGGGAGAAGTTGACTTGCAGTTCCTAGATAATTTTCTTCTCTGTGTATAGTACCTGAAATGAACATGTGTTGTGAAAGCTGAGAGCTGTGCAGATGAGGTTATCTTCAGTACAAACATGTATTAAAAGAGATGATCCCTGTACCCACATTGCTGAGCAAGAATCTTTTATTTTTCTCATCATCTATCACAGAATCACAGAATGGTAGAGGCTGAAAGGGAAGTCCAGAGATCGAGTCCAACCCCACTGTCAAAGGAGGATCACCTAGAGCAGGCAACGTGAATGCGTCACAGGATCACAGGATGTCAGGGGTTAGAAGGGTCCTCTGAAGATCTTAAAGTCCACACCCCTGCCAAAGCAGGACCACAGAATTGAGCGCAGGTTGCACAAGAGCGCATCCAAATGGGTTTTAAAAGTCTCCAGAGAAGGAGACTCCACAGCCTCTCTGGGGAGCCTGTTCCAGGGCTCTGTGATCCTTACAGTAACGTTGTTTCTCATGTTGAGATGGAACTTCCTGTGCTATAGTTTACATCCATTGCCCCTTGTCCTATCACAAGGCACAACTGAGAACAGCCTGTCCCTTCCTTCTTGACACCCAGCCC
Organism: Semnornis frantzii; assembly: GCA_013399775.1. Taxonomy (NCBI): domain Eukaryota; kingdom Metazoa; phylum Chordata; class Aves; order Piciformes; family Ramphastidae; genus Semnornis; species Semnornis frantzii. The sequence goes on along the minus strand of VWYK01010546.1, from coordinate 8,568 downwards.
TCAGATATTTATATGCATTTATTAGACTCCCCCTCTCATTCTTCTCCTCTCCAGACTAAACAGCCCCAAGTCTCTTAACCTTTCCTCATAAGACCTCATAAGGCTCCAGTCCCTTAATCATCCTTGTAGCCCTCTGTTGGACTCTCTCAAGTAGATCCCTGTCCCTCCTGAACTGGGGAGCCCAGAACTGAATGCAGTACTCTAGGTGAGGCCTCACTAAGGCAGAGTAGAGGGGGGGAAGAACCTCCCTCAGTCTGCTGGACAGACTCTTGCTAATGCACCCCAGATACCATTGGCCTTATTGGCCACAAGGGCACATTGCTGTCCCTGTCTGTGTTTGGCTGGAGACATCTAGATTATAGATTTACAGAACAACCAAGAACTCAGAACAGCAAGTGAAGTTTGTCAGAATAGTTAGTTAAAATATGAAATATTCTGAACGAATGTCAGGGCCAATGGAATATTCAAAATGGTGCAGCAAACCATAGAACTGTAAAATGGTTTGGTTTGGAATGGATATTAAAGACCATCTAGTTCCAACTTCCCTGCCACAGGCAGGAACACCTCCCACTAGACTAGGTTGCTCAAGGCCCCATCCAATCTGGCCTTGAACATCTCCAAGTTTAGATCCTTCATAGTTTCTCTGGGCAACCTGTTCCAGTGCTTCACTACCCTCACGGGGAAGAATTTCTTCTTAATGTCTAATGTAAATCTAGTTTCTTCCAATTTGAAGCTATTACCTCTTGTCATGTCACTACCTGCCCTCGAAAAAAGTCCCTGTCCAGCTACCCCCCTGGAAATATTACCTCTTCACCTTTAATGTATACTAGAATGATAAACATGTTTGTAAAACATTCAGAGGTTACGTGAAATCTACCCCAGAAAACCTCATGAAGAAGCTGGCAGCTCTGAATTCAGCACATGATCTGGGCTGTGCAGTGATAAATGGGGCTTCTGGTCACACACTTAGTCAGGAAATGTGAAGACCAGCTTCACTCCCAGACTCTGTCCTGCATTTATACTAAATGAGGCACTAGTCCTGTGGGAAAAATAGTATGCAGTCACATAATACACATTGCATGGGGGAAGGGAAGACAGGAGGTAGGGAGGGGTGGGGTGGGGGGTGTATGTTGAACTGAGCTTCCAAAAGCAGGATTAGGTCAAGATTTCCACAGGTTTTGAGAGTTTAATTTTGTAAACCTAACAGTGTTCTTTCTTTCTATTTTTTTTTTTATTTTAATGCTACTTTGTCTTCTTCATTGTTTTGTTAATATTTGTTCTGTGCCTCTCTCTGACTCGCTCTGTTCAGCACGTACCTCGGGTGAGTCAGGAGAGAGAGAGCCAGGAGAAGACATCAGGGTGAACAACTCTCTGGACAGAGACATTAGGCAGGAAGAACACAAGGAGAAAATTGGTCAGTTGAGCAATGATGTGAAAAGCACCAGCTGTAGCCCAGCTTAGGAAGAAAGAGGGGGAAATGTTTTTACAAGGGAAGGGGGTAAAGTGAGAGCAGGAGCACAGTTGTGGGAGGTGAGCATGGAGGGGCGGGGAGATCAGAAAGCTGGTGTCACTCCATGAGCATTGGTTCCTGTGATGCTTTTCCTCCAACTCTCCAGCAACATAGCAAGTACTGGTCTTCATCCCAAAGGACACCAAGGCCAGAAAAGTTCTGGTGCAAAAAAAATGTATCAAAGCATGCATTTATCAGACATGAAAGAGAAAAGGCACTGATACAGAAGCCATCCACTCAAGTGTCACCAAGGCTCTATGTCCAGAAGCAATTAGGGAAGTGTTTGTGCCCCTGTACTTAGCACTGCTGAGGCTGCACCCTAAACACTGGCTTTAGGTTTTGGGCTGCTCAGTACAAGAAGGACATTGAGTTGCTGGAATGTGTCCACAGAAAGGCAACAAAGCTGGTGAAGGGTCTGGAGAACAGGTTTTATGAGGACCAGATGTAATGGAGGGGTTGTTAATTGACTGTGAGATGGTATTTTCACAATTAATATTGCTTATTAATTTTAGTAATCAAAACTCTCACCACCCCCAACCACTAATTTTTAATAATAATTAGGTTCTTCTGCAACTGTCATGGAAACTGCGATTGTTTAGTGTGAAGAAGAGGCCAAAGAGAGACCTCACTGCTCTCTANATCTGCACTTTGGGACATGCTTTAGTGGCCATAGTGGTCTTATGTTGACAGTTGGACTCAATGATCCTAGAGGTCTTTTCTAGGCAAAACAATCCTGTGGTTCTACAATTCTATGCACAATCCCTGGAAACAAATACTTTTCTCTTGGTAGCTGTACTTTCCAACCAGGTTCTCACAAGCACAGCTACATGCCCTATCTTAAACTTGGGAGCTAGATCCTTCAGTTTCCTGGCTAGATGTTGCTTAGCACATGTTTGTCCTCTCAATGCACCCGAATTTACAGTACCCTCCCCTCAGGTCCTTGCCCTCATCACAAAACACTTCTTACAAATCAGCTTGCTCTCAAAGGCAGGTCTGGGCTCTCTCCATCACAATCCTCCCTTAGGACATCCTGATCAGATGATCTAAACCCCAGCCCAAGGTCCTTATTCCTGGGTTTACTGACCCTGCTCCCAGGCCACAGTTGTGTTCCACACTAACTCACTCTGCTCTTCTTTGCCTTTGCTTTAATTCAGAAGCTTGGCTGGTGCCGCACAGTTGGCTCCCACTCAGTCCTGCCTCTCCACTAGGTTTCCCACAGTATCCAAATTTTCATCAGCTCATGAGTTAGTAAATATTGGCACAGACAGGTTCTAAACACAGCCATACTTGAATGTGAGCTTGAACTCACAGGGCAATACTGGATGTAATGGGATGAGAGGCAGTCAAATAAGCAGCATTTTAGGAAAAGGCTGTGGTAGGGAAGCAGGTAAGTGAAAGGGAGAAGGCTAGTTTTGAGCAAGAAAGTTGAGGGAGAACAGAGAAATCCAGGAATAGCTTGAAAATCAGTTTGAGGCCAGACACGGGGAGTCATGGACAGAAACCTGCAGCACAGCAGACCTCAAGGGATGTAGAGATGGAAACATCTGATTGTCAGCACATGTATTGTATACACATTAAATCTTCAAAACTGTTATTTGGTGAATAGGCACAATAAAAATTAAATTACTGATTTAGTAAGCCAGTGGTTGGTGTAAAAGGAAAAGAGGGTGATTTCCCATCCTGTGTCTTCTGCTGAAGTTCCCAGACAGAACATTCTTTTTCAATTGAAAAAGGAAAAAAAAAAAAATCTACTATCAGCTTTGTCTTGACATCCCTGTAACTTACTCCAATTATTTTAAGAAATTCACAGGATTTACCACCTTTTTGTTTCTAAGCAAATGTATTTCTTTCTTTGATAGGACATAGGGACCGATCCTGCCAAAATGTCCACTTGTCCTTCATTGCCCAACCATGAGTAATGCCCCTGTAATTAGCATGTTTGTATGTATTTGAAGAATGAAGTTCAGCATGGATTTATGTCTCCAGATACCCTCTGAAGCAATAGTGAGAGGCTGAGGACTGTAACTCACATCCACTGTGCAAACAAGCTGAGTGGTTTAAGACTCTCCTCTGTTCCTCAACAGCTTATTTCTGTTCCACAGACAGATATACCCTCAGACCAAAGCTTTCTGAAAGGTGTGTGTCCCTGCCCACCATTGTCCGAGTTCACAGCCCAGAAAAGTGGCATAAACCTCCTCACATTGATCAGACACTGAGCTGGACCAGCTAAAATGCAGATGGATGTGCCACTGGAGTCACTTTGCTATGGACTGTAAGGCAGAAAGGTTGCACTCAATGAACAGAGATGTTCTGAAATGTATTTTAAAATACAGCTTATTTTCATTTATGCTGCATATGAAAAGTGTCTGTGATGTTTTTTTCCAGGTGATACAGGAAAACAGGAGGAATGGATTTTTTTGTTTGTTTGATTATTTGCAGGGGAGGTTTTTTGGTTTGTTTTGTTGCTGTTGTTGGGGGTTTTGTTTGTTTGATTGATTGGCTGGTTGGTTTGTTGTGGGGTTTGGGGTTTGGTTTTTTTGCTAGTTAAGGCAGCATGAGAGCTGGGCTTGAAAAGTTGATCTGCACTCCTGACAAGAGTATGAACCTAAGTGTAACACTTCTTGGAAGGAAAATGTATCTTTAAATCATTGTTTAAAAGCAAAGGTTTTGATTAAAGAATCTACATTTATTTACATTTATGAGAATAGCATATACTTCTTGCAAGAAAATAAATGCTATTTCTCTCACCAAGAAATTCTGGGCATCGTGCGGGTGTAGTGGACCCAGACTCTGATAAGCCTTAAGCTCATCCTTTAGGACATTAAAACTTTCTGTATGTTGTGAAATCCAATCCCATGCAGTGGTTTTGTCTGAGTAAATCATACAAGGGACAAGTAATCACTGAAAACCCAGGTATGTGCTTTCTCCAATATTCCAGCATACCTTCTGTTCTCCTCAGAAGGGAATTGCCAACAAAAATTATCCTCCTCTTTTAAGGGTTCAAGTCCTGATGGGAGGTCGTTGTAGAAAGCAGTAAGATCTCCCCTTAGCCTTCTCTTCTCCAAATGAAGGAACCCCATCTCCTTGTATGACACCCTCCAAACCCCTCACCAGCCTTGTTGCTCTTCACTGAACATGCTCCAGGATCTCAATGTCTTTCCTGTACCGTTGAGCCCAGTACTCAAGCTGTGGACTCACCAAGGCTGAGTACAGGGGAACAATCACTTCCCTGCTCCTGCTGGACACACTGATTTTGATCCAGGCCAGGACACTGTTTGCCTTCTAAGCCACCAGAGCACCCTGATGGCTCTCAGCTTTCCACCAGCACCCCCACATCCTTTTCCACAAGCAGCTTTCCAGCCACTCTTCCTCAAGCCTGTAGCATTGCTTGGGGTTTTTGTGACCAAAGTGCAGGACCCAGCATGTTGCTTTAGGCAAGCCCCCAGATGCTTCTGGTGCTTCTTCTGCCTTCTCATTTGAGTCACCCTCAACTTTCCACGCCCCATACTTGTTGTGCAAGGGGAACTGGGAAGGTGAGAGGGGTCAGGAGGGGTTTCTCTTTCCTCTCCTAACAGAGACATGTATCCAATCCCCCCTGCTTCTTAGGCCACCTCCCTCTGCTAGGAAGGTCTGCAGAGCCTGGTGCCACAAGTCTAACTCCCTTTCACATTCCCCTATAGTCCTTTAGTCTTCTCACTTCTTCCTTCAGCTGAGCCACCCGGCTAAGCAGATCATTTACCTGACCACACCTAACACAGGTGTTGTCTCTGCCACCCTCCATTTCAAGTGCCAGGCTCCAGCACTCTCTGCAGCCAGGGGCCTGGCTTGTGTGTGGCCTCTGCCTGGGTACCCCCAGTTTCCCAACAGCCTTTGGCCAAGCTGTAACCATGGCTGGATCTCTTCAGGCAACTGACCTTGCAGGCTGCCAAGATATGCCTGTACGACTTCCCCTTGTTTGTTATTTTTTTTTTTTGTTGTTGGTGGTGGTGAGTTGTTTGTTTGTTTTGTTTTGTTCTGTTTTGTTTTTTCCTTCGACTGCCTGCCTGCCGTTGATGTCTTGATCAGGCTGCCGAGACTACTTCCTTCTGCAGGCGGCCCCGGTGCGTGCTGCCGGCGCGTTCTGTCGAGAAAGCTGGCTGTCTGACAGGGCTGCAGTCTTGCGCCGCCTCCTGTTTCGCCATGTTCAAATATCCCGCGGTTTCCCCAGCAGCGCCCCCGGCTGCGTCACTCGGGCTGCGCGCCCGTGACGTGCCGCGCCTGCTGGTTCTCTCCCGTCTCTCTGAGTTCTCCCGCGTCGCTGAAGCTCACTCTTCACCTAAGAACACAAACCTAAAAAGCCACGCAGCCCGCAGGAGCTGGTGCCGCTGTCTCGCCAAACATACCTTTCACGTTTAAAACAGCCATCCACGAGTGGGAAGCGGCTTGTCTTGCTGTTACCACTGAGGTTAGGCTTGGGACAGCAGCTGTTAATAGTGGGGTATTACTGTTCGTTTTTCTATAATCGGCTGTCAAACATCATAGTGCACCAGGTTTGCGGACTGGCCAGAACGGAGAGTTATAAGGCGAGTGGGTGTGGTTAATTATTTGCCTCTTTTTCCAGGTCATTAATCACTTCTGCAATGTCCCGGTTTTAGCTGATGTTGATGAGGAATACTGGACAGTGCAAGTCGTATGAGCCTGAGGCAATACAGGAGCAGTCTGCAATGTGTTAATATGAGCAGTTTTCTCCCCGTAGCTCTCAAAACTCCACACGGAGAAATCTGGCAGATGTCACCTTTTGCCAGCTAATACATCAAACTCCAAAATATTGCCCTCATAAGGGCTTAAAGCCAGCTTCACAATTGTCACATATTTTATCTCAGGCAGCCATGACTGTTTGGGCTACAGAACATTCATCAGCAGTAGATACTGCAGTTTCTAATACCAGACTAAATTATTCTGCCATGGGTTTCAGTGTAGTATAGAATCATAGAGTCATTAAGGCTGGAAAAGACCTCTAAGATAATCAAGTCCAACCACCAACACACCACCATGCCCCCTAAACCATATTCAGAAGTGTCATGTCTGCACATTTGATTTCCTTTGTATCGACAAAAGTCAGATATGAACATGACAGGGGAAAATTGACCATAAACTCCTGTGCTCTTTTGATTGGTTTGTTTTGGGGCTTTTTTTGCCTTTTTTTTTGTTTGTTTTTTGTTGTTGTTGTTGTGGTGGTGGTGGTTTTGTTGTTGTTGTTGGGGGGGGGGGAAGGGGGGTGTTTGGTTTTTTTGTTGGTTTGGGTTTTTTGTTTTTTGTGGGGTTTGTGGGGAGTTTTTTTGTTTGCTTGTTTGTTTGTGTTGTTTTTTGTTTGTTTGTTTGTTTCGGCTGTTGTAACTGTAATTGTTTTAAACCTCAAATACATGTTTGCAGTGGAAGATGGTGCAGATTCTCATTCCATATCAACAGACTCCCTCTGCTGGAAAACGGCTATAAATGTTCTCCAGCCAATTAATGACTATGAGTTAAATACCTTGTAATCAACATATTTTGTTGCAAATGTGTAATAAAAATTAAATAGTTACAGGGCCCATAGAAATTTTAAAATATTTTGACCTTTGTTGTATTATGGGTAAGATCCTGATGTCTGTCTGTCTCAGAGCCCAGGATTGTTACTGGAACTATTTGACGAAATCAATGTTTACCTTTCTTTCTCCAGTGCCCCACTAAGGATTGCACTGATACAGTTTCAGAAAGATCAGAATCACAGAATCACAGAATGTCAGGGGCTGGAAGTGACCTCGAAAGATCATCTAGTCCAACCCCTCTGCCAGAGCAGGATCACCTATACCAGATCACACTGCAACTCATCCAGGCAGGTCTTGAATATCTCCAGAGAGACTCCACGACCGCCCTGGGCAGCCTGTTCCAGTGTTCTGTAAGTACCCACAGCCTAATTCCTAACAGGAGCACTTTCTAGTTAGCCTGAGGTACTGGAAAGGATCCACAGAAATTACTGTTTTACAAAAGTGTGGCCTCCCACCCATGAGAAAGAGTTCAGTTTAAAATGTCCTTCACAGGTCTCTCTGTACCAGCTTTCAATAGCCTGCCCACTGTGGGAATGCCAGCTTACTTTTGCTGCCTGCTGGTTCCAGTTCCTTGTAAACCTGTTTCAGGTTTTCAACATTATCTGTCACTGAGCACTTTGGAAAAATGTATCTTTTGGGCCCTTTGTCTTTGCTTCATGCTGACCTCCTTCCTGTCTACAGTTTGGACCCTGATACAACTTGCAGCCATCCTACACTTGGAAAGACGAGAAAGAGAAAAAAAATGTTTTCCTGCAAATGGATGTGTGCACAGAAAAATACCCACAGCCACCCTTGCTGCTCTGGGAATTTGTGATGGGAATCAAGGCTGTGAATATTTTTTACATCAGTCACAACCAAACTGGAGACCTGCAAAAATGAAAACCCTCTGGGGTCTTTCTGACTACTTGTATATCCCAATTACACTTTCTGGGGAAACAGAAACATCAGCCATGCCATTGCAATCAGATACCTCTTTGGGTGATTACCTTGCTCCATAAATATCTGAGTATTTATTAATACTCAGTTAATTTTATATTAACTGAGTTAATTCAATAATTAATTCAGTTAATACTGAGTTAATTTACAGGAAGAATTATTTCATTCTACCATGCAAGTTTCAGTCTTCCTAAGTAATACTATTTTGTCAGATTATATGGGATTAAACTGGAAGGAGCCACTGGTCCAATCAGGCACGTTATGAAGCAAGGTAAAACACTTTTCATGGAATCACAGAATCACAGAATGGTAGGAGTTGGAAGGGACCTCCAGAGATCACCAAAGTCCATCCCCTCTTCCAAAGCAGGATCACCTAGAGCTGGGCACATAGGGAGGCATCCAAGCAGGTGTGGAAAATGTCCAGAGAAGAAGACTCCACAATCTCTCTGGGAAGCCTGGTCCAGGGCTCTGCTATCCTCAGGCCAAAGAAGTTTTTCCTCCTGTTGAGATAGAACTTGTTGTGATTCAATTAGTGTCCATTGTCCCTCATCCTAT
>VWYK01010545.1:0-75758 GCA_013399775.1 Semnornis frantzii | reverse complement strand
AAAAAAAAAAAAAAAGTGTTGTTTTTACAATAAAGGCCATCCACTGTGAGGCAGCGGATAAGATTTTGCATAATTTGGGGAACCAAGCCCTTGTTTCCTTCTCTTGTGCTAATTAACTGCCTTTGGAGTGTTTTGAGAGGGAGGTCAGCAAGTTCTGATGTGAATCAGAAGTAGGTGGGATTTTCCCTACTGATGACCAATGCTGGAGCGAAAGATCTGTGCTCAGAGCTCTAAAGATAGCAGCTTGTGCTACGGCAAGTTGCTCAGTGAAAAACTGCATCGCTTGAGGTGAGCCTGCCGGTGATGAGTCTGCCAATGATGGTCCTTTTAGCGGTCACAGATGTGTGACCAGTGCAAAGGGTCCAGCTCCTGTCCTGATGAAGAACAAACCCAGTTACCTCTTGAGAGGTGGAAAAAAAAAATAACTTTTCAGCTGCTGCCTCAGCTTGGGCCCAAGTATCAGAGCAGCCAAGATTGCCTCTCCTCACTGACACTCTCCTGCGTGGCTCCGTTGTCCCCATGAGTCTGATCTACTACTCCTGAAAGCTTTAGTACCCTGTTCTGGCTCTAGTAGTGCTGGAAGAAATCCAGAGCAATTCTAGCAGCGCTATTTTGGATTTGCATTTGCAGGAGGAGTTGTACCTAGAGGTTTTAAGTTAATCGCACGGTCATTTTTCCTCTGTATATTTAGCCACTGTAGTTAATTAACATTTTAAAGTTTCACAGGCTGCTTCTTTCATTATCTCTGCTAGCTGTGGTAAAAGGCAGCTTAGTGGGGGGTGTGGTAGTCTGGCTGAAGTTGCACAGATAGGAAAATTGCTTGGAATCGTCTCGTTGAATCCCAGGGGTTTGGGTAGTTGGATGATGGATGAGGGTCAGGCTGCATAAGCTGCCATGTTGCTTGTCACCTATTGACTTTCCATGTAGTAAACAAAATTACCAGGTGATTCTGGGTGTGTGTGGGTTTTTTGTTTTGTGGCTTTTTTTATCGGAAAAGGGTATTTTAAGCAGGGCTGCGATTCATAGTCCTGAACTGTAGGGGACTAATGTTCCTGTTCTCCAGCTGGGAGAAACTAATTCAACATCTTGTGTTGTAAACACTCACTCATTTTAACTGATTACACCTCCAATGTTCCTCAAATCACTAAAATTACTAATTGCTATTCCTTACACATCAGAGAGTGAATCCTGAATAATTAACCCCAAATAAAATTAGATGAATTGGTCCTTTTAATTAGAATCCCTGCTGCTGTTTGTTCTGAGCTTCCTTTTCTTACTGTTAAGAGACTTTTAGAATGATTAAAACTGTTTAAGACTTAAACAGCCAGTGACCTTTTAATACAATATAAATCCATAAAAGCAATATTTCAGCTAGCAGGTGGCGAAGTAAATTTTCAGTGCAACTACCTGACAGACTCAGTATTCCTTTTTTAAGAACTCAGGATGAAATTAACCAGTGTGTTTTGTTTTTTTGGTTTTTTTTTTTTTTTATTTAGTTTTGTTTTTCTCCCTCCTGCTTATTAATACAGTAACTGATTAACAAAAGTAGTTCAAACGGTAGGATTAGTCATTGGTAAGAGAGTGGTAATTTAAGCACTGCTTTGGGTTGGTGGAGCTGCTTTATTATAGGAATCAGAGACCAGAGTGGTACCTTCAGGTAGATTGTGGAGCTGGTTTATAACCATGCAACCATTTTGCCTGCACTGATGTGCTGTCAGTGACCTCTCATGCCATGGTTTTGACCAAGGATGCAGCATCACAGAACATGATTTTAATGATGTACTTTCCTTGTCCAGCAATGTATGTTAAATACAGATGTTACAGGAAGACCTTCATTTGGGGAAACTTAGTAATATGCATGTTCACACTTAGGAGTCACCAGGTCATATCTAGCTGAAGTGGTCTATAAAAATCCCATGGTGTCAATTCTGCAGTATTATGTTTCCCTAAGCCACTTACTAATACTGCAGTATTCTGCAGGTTTTTGCAGTGATTGCTGTGGAATACAGGTTCATGGTGGCCTCAATCAAAAGGATTTTAGCACAGTGCTAAGGGAATTAGGATTTAAGTGTAAATCTTAATTGTTTCAATGTAAATCACTCTCAAAATTGGGCTTTCCTCAGTAGAAGATGGTTGAGCAGGCAGCAGGAGGTGCCTGTGTCTGGTCAGTGCTTTGCTAAATGAAGTCTATTTGGATCGGACTGGAAGAAATCAGTGGGAGGTTGATCCATGACTGTGCATAGTCTGATGTCTGGGTCAGAGGAGACCTGTGTATTTCAGGTGATCCAAACTGATTCTGAACCAGCTCCAGATTGAGGAGTTATCTAAATGACAGTGAGAGAGGGTTATTTTTGTTTAGAAGGAGAAAAATTAAAAACATCTGGGCATATGGGCTTCAGACATCAGCCAGAGATCTGGGATTACCAGTGTGAACCCTGTTTTGTTCGCTGATAGATTTCATTAAATTATTGTTTCAGGGAAAAACATGGTGTTTTGGTTTGCTCTTGCTCTGTTTCTGAGGGCTTTTTTCCCCCAAACAGTCTCTTCTTACTGAACATGTGAGATCATCTTCATATCTAGGAGTTTCAAAGCTACAAATCTTCATGTCTAAACAACTGTGTCAGTCAAGGGAGGAGGCAATTACTGTGCTGCAATTCATTTGTCTACTGGCAGATATATCTGCCCTGAAAACAAAGGCTTGAGACACAAGCCTGATCCTGCCAAAATCTGAAGTGCACTTAAAAATTTAAAGGTTAGACTGTAAGTTAGAAAGGTGCTTGGTGCATGAGACAGGATGTTTTTCTCAGCTTGTGCTTGTACCCAGAAGGCATCAGTCAGCCAATGGCAAAAATTTGATGAGTTTCTACTCAGCCTGACAGGCTCATACTGATGTTGAGGTCTGTTAAGGATTTGAACAGGTTTTTTTATTTATGCATTTGAAAAGTATAGTAATGATATGCCTAAAACTCCTTGGAAAGTGTAAGAGGGGAAAAGTTTGGGGAGGTGAGGGGCAAAACTTTGTCAATACCTCTGCGTGGCACAGATTCGATCAGAGGCAGAAACCAGGCTGATGCTTGGGAGGCATCACTTCTACTTAGGGCTCTGCTATAGTTTCCCAACATACCCATGGTGGACTCACTTAATTTCTGTCTAATTACTTGTATGCAAAATATGGGGCAGGACATTACCAAGACCAATGGAATCATCTATCATGGTTGCACCGAGCGATGCTCCAGCAAAGGATGGGGCATGGGTGATGAGTGTTGAGAGAAGAGCTCAGAGCTGTGGTTTCACGGCACATTGCGCCATCACGTCTGAAATAATTGATCTGGTGCCTGTGTCACACCGCTCAACCCCTTCGTAGGTTGACTCATGGTCTTCACAGCTGTAAGAAGAAGGAACAAGTAGCTGGCACAATGAGGAGTGTTTATTTTCTACTCTAAAGATGTGATAATGGGTACAGATTTCTCATTGCAAGATACGAAATCAGACTGTACTATGGTATGAGGAGCAGCAGGATGTGGCTCCCTGCCTGTAACCCTGCATCCCCCAGGCTGAATCCCTGCCCCTCCGCAGAGTTACTTGATGCCGGAAGGTGATTTCTCCTGCCTCGAAGTATAAATTGCCTTATGCAAAGTACACATTGCCTTATGGAGGCATCTTGATGTGTCTCCATTGACAGAACTCAGTGCAGTTACTCTCCTGACCGAAGTACCTGGAGTGTTCAGACTAACGCTAGATGAATACCTACCAAATGCCAGTCTTGGTGCTGAGCGGTAATCAATGCTAATAAGCCTTTTCTCCATCTTTTACTCACAGAGAGGCACCAGAGTTAAATCAGTTAGGCTCAGGGTGGGCTGTATCCACCACCAGCCCTTTGTTAACTCTGGTAATCCCAGAGCCCTATTCTCCCTGCAGCTGCCGATGCATCCATGTGGACAGGGGACAGTCCCTTTGCCTTGATGGCTCCCCATAAAGCTGGATGGTAGCGAAGGTGGTCAGCAGTGGGTGGCACTGATGTTCTCGAGATGCACTTGAACTTTTCTGCCTCCTCCCATAGCTTGCCCAGTTCTATCTGACTTGCAAGGCTTTGGGGCTGAGGGAAGTTCCCCAAGATATATAGTAGTAGGGACATCCTGCTTAAAGAGAGTGTGAGCTTGCTTTCAGTTTGTTTTCCTTACTGATTTCCTCAAATAGAGACCTCTTCCTTCCACATGACATCTAAAACCATGCTCAGGGCACTGATTTTAGAGTGATAGAGATATAGAGAAACTTGCATGCTTCCCTCTCTGCCATAGGGAGACTCCCAGCAATGCCAATGATAATAATACAGTAACAGATTTCCCTCTTGCATCTGAGAGAATGCTCTCCTGTAGGCACAGCAGGAACAGCACTGGGTCCTGTGCCTGTGTGTGGGAAAGAGGAAAGTGCAGTGGCAGAATAAATAACTAAAGCTGTGAAGGAGGAAAGTTCATCTGTTCGCAGAGGACTAGGAAAAGGCCAAACATCTGCAAGGTCCCCCCAGTTCATCAGGCATCTGCTTACTGCTTCCCAGTTTAAAAAACCTTCCGATTTGTGGGGAGAGTGGAGCCAGCCGCTTCTCTGAGACAGAGTCAGCAGAGCTGGGCTGAGATGCTGTAAAGCCAGCTGTCTCCAGCTGCAAAGAAAAGTGTTTTTCCTCTGAACTCCAGAAAAGAGCTCTTCTCAGTTTCTGTCCTTTGCTCCTTTTCTAAAAAATCTTGCCAATATTTTTTTCCCTTTCAGTAGGAACGGATCTTCCAAAAGGGATGAATGGTATTTGTTGTGTGATTGCTCTAGCAATTGTCATTTTTTTCCTTTCTGTTATAGCAATTATGTTTTTGTTTTTTGTTTTTTGGTTTTTTTTACCTTTTCTTTATGTACAAACCCTGTTCCTTTCCCTGTCTTATCCCCTTCAGCACATTCCCTACCTCTATTTTTCAGTGTCGTAACAAAGCAAGAGTGTCTGACTAATGTGCCGGGCAGAGAGATGAGTCTTTGGCACTGGAGTCAGGATTAACTGGAGAAACATCATCTGAAGTGTATTCTTGGGGAAGTATGTGTCTGCTGGAGTTAAATCTATTTGCAAAATTGTGTTGGTTGGTTGGTTGGAGGGTCATTTTCAGAGCAAAGGAGAAAAGTTTACTTAGCACTCAAACATCCCAGCATTTTCTTGAACTAAACACCGAGATACTAATTTCAAAATATTTCTTCTTTTCTTTTTGACTCTATATCACATTTCATATGATTTGAAATAAAATATTTTATCAACTATAGGGCAAAGAGGAGAAGAGTGCAGATGTTATTGGACATTTTTCGTTTATTTTGAAGTCAGTCTTGAACTCTGTAGTACCATGGGCCAGTAGGTTTCACAGGGTTTTATGTGTTGGAGCAACATGATTGTCTTAAATTAGTTTTCAATATGTTGTTTTCAAACTATCTTCATGCATCTGAATTTAGGATGTTACTTTCTTAGGGATTCAAAGTGGGGGCTTTAAGTGCTATCCATGCTTGATTTAGGGGAAAAAGAGAAGAAATTACTTTCCTGGGAAATAAAATCCCAAATAGTTCTAGGGAGAGTTTGTGCTGTTCAGGGAGTGATTTGAAATCAAATAGAAGAACTTTCCAGAGCTGCAGACCTATTTACTTCCTTCAGCAAATGGCATGAAGGTACCGTGCTGGTGATGCTGCCCAGCTGGTGCCTGTGCCTGGGGTGGGCTGAGCACAGGGCTTTGAAGCTGGAAGTGGGTGGTCCAGAGGACTGTGGGTCTCTGAGATTTGCCTCAACACTTCTCTGAATTGTGTGGAACCTGCTCCTTAGTATTTGGGGATGGTACCGAGGGCCTGTAGCCAGGAGGTGGTTTGGCACTACCTGGAGATGCGGAGGGTCATGTAGGGAGCCCACGTTCCCTCTCAAAAGAGTTAAATCCCTCTAAAACCAACAGTTCCTATAGACATGAAATATCACAGTTTTATTCATCTTGAGCTTCCATCACAGATGCTGTACTCAGGAGAGCCAACAGCAAGCAGCTCTATTTGAAGTATGAGCTTTTATGAGAAGAAATAAAAATATACCAAAGTGGTCCAAATTACAGGCAGCTGCCTCCCCAGGAGCCAAATCCAGTGCTAATGGCAAATGCCCTTTATTCTGTCCTTAGGAGGTGCTTTCAGAGCCTGTTGTGTGTGTGCTGCCCACAGTCTGCTCTGTCCTTGTTTGCTTCTTTGTGCTCTCACCTCCCATGAAGTCCTCAAGGAGAAGTTCTCCCATCTCCGCGCTAAGCTGGATGGCTTCACAGCCAATATGCTGCTTTGTCTTCACATCAGCATTTTTGGAAGTTTAAAAAGATGATAATAAGTGTAGGTATTTTGTACGTGAGCCTCCTGTAAAAAACTTCCTTGGACACAAAAGGTGGATGCTTCTGAGCTTGCAGCTGGACCATCATGTGGCTGTTGTCACTGAGGAGAGCCTGTGGTCTTCTCAGAAGTTCTGTACAGGAAGCTGGCCTGGTGAGGCTGCACCTGGAGTATTGTGTCCAGTTTTGGGGTCCCCAGTTCAAGAAGGACAGGGGAGCTACTGGGGACTCCAGTGAAGGGCCACAAGGATGGTTAGGGGACTGGAGCATTGTTTTCATTAGGAGAGGCTGAGAGACCTAGGGCTTTTTAGTCTGGAAGAGAGAAGACTGATAGGGGGCCTTCAAAACAGGTATAAATATCTAAAGGTGGAGGGCATGAGGATGAGACTGATCTCTTTTCAATGGTGGCCAGTGGCAGGACAAGAAGCAGTGGGTACAAACTAGGGCACAGGAGATTTCACTTGAACTTAAGGATAGACTTCTTTACTTTGAGGGCAGTGTAGCGTGTAGCACTGGAACAGGCTGACCAGAGATGTTGTGGAGTCTGCTTCTCTGTCTACTGGGACACGTTCCTGTGCAACCTGACAAACCTGTGTTAGCAGGGATTTGGACTGGATGATCTCCAAAGATCCCTTTCAGCATTTACTATTCTGTAATTCTAAGATATGAAGTTCCTGTAGGATGAGAGAGATGAAAAGAGTGTGTCTGTGCCAGCAGCAGGGATGCAGGAGATGGGCTGGTTTAGATTTTGGGATCCAGCTCCACCCCTTTGTGTATATCTGCAACAGGTATCCCTGCTTATAGACAGCATCTGGTGCTGTCTTTACAGTGATTGAGAAGAGGTGGCATAATTTAGGACACGAGGCAGGTGAGTTGGGTGGGATCCATTGGGAGGCTGGACACTGCACCTTCGTTACTGAGAGTTCTATAGTTGCCTGCAGCAGGTTTGAGATGCAAGCTTTGATCTGTGGAGATGGTTGTCGGTGCCCTTGGGCTTTGTGGCAAGTCACTTTTCCACACAGCACCTGTGCTCCTCTGAGCGATCTGCCAAATCTGCTGTGCTGTCATAGCCATCTCCTGAGGCAGTGAGAGGCACAGATGAACATTTAATGGTTAAATGATGCATCGCTTCCTGTGCCACGAATCTGATGGCAGGCCTGCAAGTATTGCAGGTTTCGTCCTGATCATCCATGTCACTATGTGGGGAAATGCTGGCCAGTCTAATTTCTCCCATTTTCTCTTCTAGGGGACTTCCTTCCTCCACCCCCACCTCCTGTGGATGACCTCGGGAACATCACATCATCCCAAGGTGCCTTTCCCCCTCCACCCCCTCTGGACGATGTTACTTTCAATGTGCAGGTAAGGAGACAAGAGCTCTGTAGTTTGTGCAGAACTGATCCAAAAGTTGTGGAAATGAATGAAGGATAATAAAACAAGGTGGCAAAGAGCTGTGGCCAGAAATCATGTGTCAGGAACAACCAAGTCAGCTCTTACAAGCTATTTCCCAAGTAAGGAATATTTCCATTCAAATCTTGCTGGGCTATTAAAGGATTTTTCCCATCCGGCTTGAATTAGAAGACTAATTGCCTTGTGTCTTTGTGATGGCAGATGGGAGTGAAACCTTCCCACAATGAATTGTTTTCTGGAAGGGCCAGCTCATTCCACGGACTGTGGAGAGACTTTAGGGCAGTAATCTGATACTAAAAGTGCTTTGTTTAGATGTCTAAAATTAAGTGAAGCAAGTAAACCTTAGTCCAGGCCTCAGTGATGTCACTGAGACCCTTCTCATTCCTTTTTTACTGGCTTGGATCCTCTAGATTTGCTGTGTGGATGAAAGTGTGATTTCTAAGATGTGTCAGGCAGTGATGGTTATGTTCTGTGTGGATAGGGACATGGAATCATAGAATCAGTCAGGATTGGAAGGCACCACAAGGATCATCTAGTTTCAACCCCCCTGCTATGGGCAGGGACACCTCACACTAGATCAGGCTGTCCAGAGACTCATCCAGCCTGGCCTTAAACACCTCCAGGCATGAGGCTTCCACCACCTCCCTGGGCAACCCATGCCAGGGTCTCATCATCCTCATGCTGAAGAACTTCTTCCTAACATCCAGTCTGCATCTACCCATTCCTATCTTTGTTCCTTAGTCCTATCACTACCTGACATCCTAAGAAGTCCCTCCTCAGCTTTCTCATAGGTCCCCTTAAGATACTGAAAGGCCACAATAAGGTCACCTCGGGGCCTTCTCCTCTCCAGACTGAACACCCCCAACCCCCTCAGTCTCTCCTTACAAGAGTGGTGCTCCAGCCCTCTGATCATCCTCATGGCTCTTCTCTGGACACCTTCCAGCACATCCATAGCCCTCTTGCGATAGAGGCTCCAGCACTGAATGCACTACTCCTAGTGGGGTCTCACTAGTGCGGAGTAGAGTGGGAGGATCACTTCCTTCGACCTGTTGGCCACACTTCTCTTGATGCAGCCCAAGATCTGCTTGGCTTTCTGGGCTGCAAGAGCTCACTGATGGCTCATGTTGAGCTTCTCATCCACCAGCAGTCCCAAGTCCCTCTCCTCAAGCCAGTCACTGCTCAGCCTGTATACAAACCATGAACACCTTTATGCAGACATCACTATCTTGTCTGGAGTGCCAGGTACGTGTGTTAGCTTGGGCACATTCAGGAGAGATGTGTTCAGGCTGCAGGGACAGACTGGCAAGGTGATAAAGAAGTCAAGAGCTGTTCTTGCCAGTTGAACCCAAAAGAGTCTGACCTTTTGTCTGAGCAGAAGAGAGACTGAGGATGGGGTGTGATTGTCAATTTGAAATATATTTGGGCAATAAGAACCAGAGAAGAGGAAGTATTTCAGCTCTGGATGAATGTTGGTGCAGGAACAGGAGAGGCTGAATGTGACAGAATTATCTTCATGCTGGCGTTTGGAAAGTTCCTAAGCACTGAGGCTGCAGAAATCTATAATAGCCTTCTGGGAGGAGAGGTGAGAGTGAAGTGAGAGTGATCTAGTTTTGAGGCTAATGACAGTTGTGTTACCACATATTCACAACCATGGGGCTGCCCTCAGTGACCCTGGAAGTTTGTGGTAGTCCTGCATTCCTCAAAGGATTTGAACCTGAGAATAGGCTAGCAAGCAGACATTAAAGAGGATTCAGGAGACCTGACTTAGTTCCTGACCCCTCCACAAACTCCAGTCAGTTCATGTGCTTTGTACCTCTGTAAAAATAAAACATTTCCCTTTCTCGTGGGCTTCCTGTGATCTCTTGCCTGTGGCGAGACGTTCAGATGCTGTCACAAAGTCTCAGCATGTTCCTGTTATGAGTTCACCATTATAAGCTGCCTTCAAGAGAGAAAGGGTTAACGAGGATTGTGTTCTCCCTTACCAGAAAAGGCTGCAGTCATCAGGGACATTAGCCAAGTGCAGAGCATGGCTTTTCCCAGCCTTGGGAGAATGAAATAATTTCCCCAGCAAGAGTTGTTTTGTCTCTTATCTCTGAGAAGAGTGGACTCGGTGGGAGCAGGGGAGCTTCCAGATGGCCCTGGGCTGGTGGTGAGGCAGCAGTGTACTGGTGAGGGCAGGGTGCTGCCTGGGCAGTGGGAAGGGGCTGGACACTTCACATGATCACACTTCCCCCTTGCTGGGTCACCCAATGAGGAGATTTCATCGTGTTTACTGGAAGGGGTTCATGTCTTCAACTTCTTGTGCCTCCCTCTTGTGATGGGTTCAAATATATGTGTGAACCAATCAGGGTTGCCACTGGGACGTGCTCTTTGGTAGAACTATTCAATGGGATGTCTCTTCCCTGCTGAACTCATGAAACTGCTATTTGTCACACCCTTTCCCTCTGACTTTGGGAAGCTGGGGCTGGAGCTGTGTTCACAGTGTTGGGTTTTGGCAGGGGCTTGGTTAAAGCAAGATTTCTTTGCATAGCATCCTGCTCAGAGGAGAGCAAGCCTACTGTTTTTACCCAGCAGTCCTGCCTGTCACCACCTCTAGATTTACTTTCTGTAGCAAACACAGGACCCTACCTTTAATCTGTGTGATTATGTCACCTTTTTCCCCCTTTCCTTTTCCTTCCGTCCTCTGAAGGAGATCAGGAACAGACAAAAGCCAAGGCTAAGTCAGGAGCCAGGTCTTGTGTTGCAAGTTCAGCTCCTTATCTTGCAGGAGCAGCAAAAGCTGTGCTGAAGCAAGACATCAGGCCCAAGAGATGAGGGAAAAGGGCAAGTGTCAATGGAAAAGCTGCTTGATGCCTTTGTGCATTGAAAACAATAATTTTTATGATTCCAGATGGCATTTGCTGTGCTGGAGGAGCAGAACGAATGGTGGCTGTGTTCCTTTTGCTATGAACCATTTCTCAGCCCTCAGGATGTGGTTGCCTGAAGGCAGGGATCTCATAGCCATGTGTTAGATCAGGCTCCAGCAAACTACAGGCAAACCTGATTCTGCTCTCCAATGCCAGGCCACTTCATTTCCATGCCTCAGTTTCCCTGTTGCTAGATGTAGCTGCTGGAGCATGGACTAGATGCATGCATGCTGTGCACATCTCAGTTTCCCCTTTGCTAAGCATGAACCAGATCTGATGCTGCTGCCTGGGTTGGTTTGGCCCCCATGCACCCAGTGTAAGCCCTCCAGATTTACTCCAGAGTTTGAAATTTACCTGTTCCTGCAAATCAACTCCTTTACAACAGAATTTTTTCTCTGGGTGGCAGAGTGTTGGTGACAGCTTGTGAATTTTGTTTTCTATGGCTGCAGGTAAGGCTTTTTATCCAAGGTGTTAAGTTGATGAGGGCAGCAGAATGCGTATGTTTAGTTTATTGTAATTTTGTGTGTTACCACTAGCAGAGCTGAAAGCTGCACAGATTATTGCAGTTTAAGTTGTAGCTTAAGAGCAGCACTTAAAATAATAACGCCAGTTTTCATAGACCTGTTTATCGCTGGATCTCTGTTTGAACAGCGGAACTGGCCACTTAGGATCAGATCCAAAAAGGTACTTTAGTATCTGACTCCTCTTGAGGTGCTTATGATCCGATGGGAATCAGAGCAGGACTGATCATGAAACACCTTTGCAATAGATCTGGCTTCTTCTCTGTAGTTTCTATTTTCCCATCTAGATCTGGCACCACAACAGGGCTGGGGAAGAAATGGGAAAGAAATTTAAACTAAATTGTTTTTTTTACAGCATTGCAGTTAATAATTAAAAAAAAAAAAAAAAAAGACAAAAAAGAAAAAAAGGGAAATATTTTTTAAAAGAGTGCATTGAGGCTGGGTGAGAGTTGTGTTGGGAAGTTCCCCTTGGGTTGAAGTCAGGTGGCAAAGGCAAGGGCTCGTTCCCCGAATGGCGATGAGGGCGCGGTGATGGAGTGTTTGACAAATAAGGACATGAGCAAAGAGCCTTTTGCCACGTTGGCTTGGGCTCAGTTTAAAAGGAGGGAAAAAAAAAAAANAAAAGGGGTTAAAAGGGAGGAAAAAAAAAAAAAAAAAAAAGGAAAGAAAAGTCCTGGACAGGAAGAAAAATGAAATCACTGTTTGTCAAAGGGAAATAGATAGATCTGGGAGGGAGGCAGATTTTTATTATTTTATTCTTGCCTTCTCATTTCAAAACAGGCATTCTGCCCAGGCCAGGGAAAACTAAAGGGAAAAATTCTCATGAGCAGCCTCTTAAGTCCTCTCTTTGCTCACAGAGAGGGACCCTAGGTCATGGCATCAGCAGTTTCTTCTGTCCTTGCCAGGCAGGATTGCTCAGGCGTGAGGACTTGGCACAGTTGTCCCTACTCTGCCTTGGAGCCATGTGTACTATGGGGGCATATTAAGAAGCTGTATCATGAAGGCTTTGTGTCTTCACTAGCTTTGAAATTACCGGTTCCCCGTAAAAGGAGGGGTTCACAGCCCAGTGTTATGAGCCTACTGGGTAGGTTTAGACTGGACGTTAGGAAACATTTTTTCCCAGCAAGAGTGGTCAGGCATTGAAATGGGCTGCTCAGGGAGGTGGTTGAGTCACTAACTCTGGTTGTGTTCAAAAGTTGCTTGGATGTGGTGCTTGAGGATATGGTTTAAGAGTGAACTTTGTAAAGTAGGGATAACGGTTGGACTTGATGATCCTGAAGATCTTTTCCAACTGGAATGTTTCTGTGATTCTGTGTGTTTTGTGTCAGGGCAGGACCTGGGTAACTCAAGCAGGCGTGATCCTCAGCTGCGGACCTACCAAGAGCCACCTTGGAAAAAAACCCTGCACTTGTGGGTCACCACTAGTGACCCCCAGGTGCTGCAGCCACAGTGTGGGTCTGATTTTCATTTGAGGATCTAGATGTTAGGGCAACATGGAAAGGAGAAAATTGTATTTGTCCAGGAGATAGCCTCTCTCCCAACAACTCCTGGCTGTTAGCAGTGTGTTTTTCAATTGAAAGGCCACAAAAACTTTACAAAAGAAACAGTAGTTTCTTCCTGATAAGGAACCTGAAGCAGGAATAGGGCTTTGCCTAGGTCACTGGGCTGACCAGCAGCAGGCTGAAAACAGGACCTAGATCTCTGTGTCCCAGTATCTCTGTCTGCTACATCACACCACCTCATTGCTGTAAGAACTGTGAATTAGTAAGTCAACACTATCAGTGACTGAAAACAGAAAGAATTTGGGATATACCAAAGAGGATGTGCAGAAGTGGTTTAGGATGGGAATTAGAGTGAGGAAGCAATCAGACTTTGAACAGTTGCACGAAGTGCAATATGAAATAGTTTAATATAGCAGTTGTTGTTATACACACCTGTGCACAGAAGGGCTGCAGTGCATTCAGATCTACGGGACCCACTGGTGGCTTCGTTCTGTCATGGTATGTGGAAAATTACCCAAAGGGCTCAAATTCCTATTGCCGAGGAATTTTGAAAGGAGAACTGTCAAAACAGGGTCTGAAGGCATATGTGCCTTGCTCTGCGAGGTTGTTTACAGGAGACCTGACTTGCTTCTACCTACTGCTTGCGCCTAGGAGAAGGTGGGAACATGTTGATAGATGCTAGCAGTATGAGCTTCATCCTTGTTGCGGAGGAGGTTGCCAGGCACTTCACTGTCTGACTGGCTCTCAGCGGGTGGCGGCGGTGGTGCCTCTTTGTGGGCTGTGACTCACTGGCTGAAGAAAGAGACAGAATGGAGGAATTTTACTTTTTCTTTAAAAAAATAAAAATAAAAAATTAACTGGATGCACCTATTGACAAATAGTTGAGGAGAGAACAGCATGTTTATTACCTGCAGGAGGTGCTACCTTAAATAGTGTATCTCCTGCTCAGCAGCGTGGTGGCTGGGTGCTGGGCTTGCTATAAGTCGCCTGCCTTGTAATGTTTAGAGAAACTGAAAAGGCCGAAGAGAGCAGAACATGTGTTCAGCCTCCCTCTAGTGCTAGATTTTGTTAATCATCGGGATTACTGGCCTGGTGTAGGTGCTCGCTGGTGAGGAATGTGGGTAAGGCAGAGCAGCTCTAGCTGCCGACAGTGCTGCTGGGCTCCAAGCAAGCAGCAGTAGCTCACAGTGATTGTAAACAAAGCCCTGGTCTGTCTGTATTGCTTGCCATTCAAGATCCAGCTTTGCCAGATTTCTGAGGCTCCTGACCTGATTTATTAAAATCCATGTGATAAGCAACTGCCTTTTATCCAAATTGAAACTGTGTCCAGCAGTATAAATAAATTACCCGGTAATGTTAACCCCCTTACTCAAACCGCAGCCTTGCAGGAATGCTTTCAGTCTCCCTTCTGTCATCCTCATGTGTTTGGGAAATAGGAATGTGCCATGCTCTGAATTGCACTTGAACAAATAACATGTATGTTCTCTGCATGTTTAAATGCTCACTGGGTCTCTACAGGTCAATATGTACATGTTTTTCTCATTTCCATGTATGTATAGAGTACATTATATATATATATATATATATAAAAAATGCTTAACGAGTGGGGATATAGAGCAGACCTCAACATTACTGAGAAATAAGCATACGCTTTTTATCCCTGCTGCTTTTTTATCCCTTTCTGTGGCTAGCATGACCACTAGATTCAAAATCACAAGAGAGAAAAGGAACACAGGACATGTCTTTTAGATGGCTCTTGATGCAACTCATCTTATACACATTTGTTTTACAGTGCCAAACCACATTCTATTTTAAATCTTTAATGAACCTCTGTTCCCATCTGTGTAACTTTCCAATCCTTACTCTCTTCAGAATAGACAAAGATGCTTATTATAAACCACAAATTTCACTGAAAGGGTAAACTGGAAAAGTTTTAATTGAACGGCGTAAGCCTGTCACTCATCTCCCTGCCTGGCTATTAATATCTTGGCAATGTTATAACGCAATACAGCCTTTAATAACTAAACCTCTCAGCAAGGGCTACAAAGGAAGTAAGGATCCAAACAGTTAACCATGCTTATTATTTTCATTGTGACTATTACTGTGTTATTTAATGTATTTGTTATGTTATTGTTTAATGTAGTAACACAGCATGCAGGAGGCGCCAGGACCTGCACTGGTGCACTCATGCCTTCCTTGGGAGGAGGATTGTGATTGAGACTGGGAGATGCTTTCAGAGATGGAATAGAGTGGCTTTTGATAATCTGCCATACAACAGACGGTGAGGTGAGGCAACAGAAGAAAGCAAAAGCTTAATACAGATCATATGTAAACAATAGTATGGGGCCATCTAAAAAGTTGCGATAGGAAACAGAAAGGTCAGAGATGTTACTGTTTGTGATGCTTGGATCTCAAGATAAAACCATCCCAGATTGAGATACAGGGCAATGTTATGTACATACTCTGTCCAAACAGCTGGCTGTGGTCCCCCGGTGCTGTGCTCAACATCACAAGCCCTGGTGGACACCTTCTGGTTGTGTGGGTGCACCTTTGTGGAACTTTGTCACACTGCTGATGCTGAGGTCAGGTTCACCTCTGATACCTCCAGAGAAGTTAATGTCCAATCTGAATTATGTGCCCATGAATAACAGAGACAAGAATCTGGTAAGTAACAGTGGAGGCATGGAGAAAAAGCAGGCAAATTTATCCTGTCAGAGCTAGTATCAGCCTCTGACAGACAAAAAGGGAGCAAACCCATCACTGTATCCAAAGTAGAATTACTTATACAGGGGGAAAAAAAGATAATGAAGATGTGGGAATTCTTTCATCAAAGCAGCTACGCTGAGAAATGCAAGAGAGTAAGAAAGCATGACCAGAATTGAAGAAATTACCATTCTTCTTGGTTTTCAGTGCTATTCATATCTTCTGTTGGATTAGCAGGTCTTAGGAAAGATCTCTTGCAAGATCAGTTGCTCCTATCTCAAGTCTTGGATAGCCTATGTCGCATTAGGGAACTGTAATACAGCAGTGAGACTTAGACTCTCAGGAGCAAGGAGGAATTCTAAAACTTAGAGCAGACAAGTTATGATGCCTTTTCTATGAAGCCAAGTGGTATTGGAAGATGTGGTTTAGAAAGTCAAAGTCTCTTCACACAACTTGGTGATGGTGGTAGGCTGGAATGTGACAGAGCAGACACAGTCAGATTCTCACTTTGGTTTTGGTTCTTTAACTACTATGATGCTGCACAGTAGAGAAATGACCTTTGGCCAAACAAGGTGAAGAGAAATACAGCTATACTGATTGGAGAACCCAGCTGTCCATCTAACTTCAGTTTTACAGCCCTGGATTAGTTCAAAGAGTAGGGCAAACTTCATCCTATTTTTGATGCAGATTTTGCCTGGCAGTAATGAGATGTGGATATGAAGAAGTTGTGAGAGAATCAAATTTCCAAGAATGGAAGTGACTCAGATGTAGGTTCCTGTCTCTGCTTTTTTAGTTTCCATCACGGGTGAAAAATAGCTTCAGCTACCATGATGGGTGGTTTTGTTGTCAGAAAATGTTGTCTCTGAAGAATGTGTGGCAGTGACTGAGCAAGCTGAAAAGTGGTAGAAATGCCAATGAGAAATGCTGTATTTGTTCCAGGACAGAAAAGCAGGCATGTGTCTACTGCCACTAAACTCTCATATTTGTAGGACCATTCCTCACAGTTTTATTTTTCAGTTTTGATTTGCTGATGAAAATGAAGGATGCTGATTAGCTTTAACAGACAAAGAACAGGTAAGGAAAAACATCTGGAAAACATCATAAGATGTTCTTAGTGTTGTTTTTAGTGGTGTAAGAAGTAAAATAAAGCGTTTTGGAAAGCTGTAGCAATTCCCTGTTGTTGCTGAAGCCATCAAGTGTCAACTCTGCCAGAAGTGCTGCACAGACTCCTCTCATTCAGCAGTCCTGAGCTACAGCTCCTTCCTTCTTCATCTCATTTTCACATCTCTCTTTTGCCATGGAAACAGCCTCATGGCTTGTCATGTCTCAGGTCTAGCCTTCGTCTTCAGCAGTCTTACTCCACTCACTGCTTTCTCTTTCCTTCCCCTGGCTCTGGCTCTGTAAATTCTGTCCTGCAATACTTCTCTGTGTTCCCAAATGATGCCACTGCTGAGGTCTGTGCTGACACTCGGCTGTCAGTGCTCACTGCGGGTGGTCGTTGGCTATCTTCTGAGGGTGGCGTTTGGTCAATGCTAAGGTCAAGATGACCCTCTTAAAGACATTTATGTGGGGAATATACTTTCTGTGCAGAACTAAATCCCATTTGGCATCTAGATGTGTTGGCCCCAATCAGAAATAGTTATAAGATACTTTCCTGAGGTCTACTGGGCACTGCATTTTCTGATGCATGAATTCTTACTGAAAGACAACAACTTATATTCACTTATCAGCATATGGACATTATCAAAATAAACCTTGGAGCTCACCCAGGAGGGATATGCCCACTAGGGATTCTCTCTGCAGGGTTTTGTGTCAGTCTTTGGGTAGCACAAGTTATTAATTGTTCAACTTTTCATGCAGTTCACATACTTTTCCTTCAGCTGAGGAAATGTATAGAAGGTAAAGTATCCAAACGAGGAGGTTGTTGGTAAAAAAGGAAGAACAACCATGGTCGCTCAGCCAAATCAAATACCAGACACACACCTGGCAGCCTTAAAGGGAAGGTAAAAGTGAGCCTAATGGTTTGGAAAATGAGGCTGCAAACACCTTGAAGGCAAGGACCTTCCTCCATGAATCAGAGCCGTGGCATCTGCCCATATAAGGCTTCCCATGCCTTTGCTCTGTGGTGGACCACAACCATCAACCACTCAAAACCCATGCAGACTGAGGCAGAGTCCAGATTTTCCTCCTCTAATCTTTGAGAGACATACAGTAGGTTTTTACCATGACTCATTTCTGCAGAAGCCAAACCCAAACCGTTGACTCTTGTGTAGCTTTATACATGCATTTTGCTGACATTTTGCCAGACTCTCTGGGAGATTCTTGAATCCTCGCAAACATTTTGGCGCGCAACCCTTCCTATTACAGCAAAACAAGCAAACAAATTCAGAAGTGTGTTATATGTTTAACTTCTGCACTTGGAGCTTATTCAGACTGTGAAAATTGACTGGGAAATTTTAATTCTACTTTTTTTTTGGTGGTGGTTTCCTAATAGCTTCACAGCCCGTGTTCAGGAATGCTTTCTCAGACTTGGAGAAGCTTGGCTGTGTGCTAAAACTGTGTTAAAAGTTGGTAGAACTTAAGCACACGTGTAAAATTAAGCATATGCTTATGCTTTATACAGCCTTTTTTGCAGGTGACACCAGCAGCTGCATATGGGTTTTCCAGCATGTGATTAAATTCCAAAAGAAGTTTTTAAAAACGGTTTGCCAACCTTAATTTTCTGAAATTGGTGGCTTTAACAAAACCTATCTTTTTTGATTAAAATTGCCTGAGACGTGTCCCTTTTTAAAAAGCTCTTCATTTAACTGTCACAATACACAGTCTTGTGTGAGATAGATTTTGTTCATGCAAATTTAATTTCCAGTTAAAGCAGTACAAACACAAATCTGCGCGAAGACAGCAGTGCTGCTGCTTTCTCACTTCTGTCAATGTGGGGGCCAGGCAGAGCCATTAAATCGTCAGCTGTGCCCTTCTGTGTATTGCAGATCATAAAGCTTTGCCTGGTCACCCAGGGAGACCAAAGGCATCCAGCCTTGATCCACAGACATCAAGAGATGGAGGAATCTTGCAAGTTTGTTCTAGGATTTAATGACCTGCAGTATTACGCATAAGTGAATATCTCTGTTATTTTAAAATAGAATTTCTCTGGCTGCAGCTTCCGAGCTGCTGCATGTGTTTTGCTGTTGTTAGGTTGGACAGTCTTGCGGTATCTGGCATTTTCCTTTTGTGAAGCCGCTCAGATACTGTTATCGAGCTACTCAATCTCCTTCATAAGTGAAGCCAAGTGAGCTCTCTACGTGCCTGCTTGTCAGCTGTTTCTGCTTTTCTGGGGTTTCTCTCAAGTTTGTAAAATGCTGCCTCTTAAACTGGATGCAGTATTGCAGTGCCAGAAGTGTTGAAAGGAGTAAAATCTCCCTCGGTTCCATGCTTCCCTTGCTCCAGGATGGCGTGGCACCAGGCACTGTGTTCGGTGTGGTTTGGTGCAGTTTTCCCTTATGGAGTATAATTCCAGAGTCAGGGAGCTGAGTGTGACAGCTTACCCTGTGTGTAGGTGGGTGTAATTCATGGCTTGTCAGACATGTCCTGTGTCATTGGAGGCATCCTCCTCTTCCCTCTTCTCTTACAACAGAAAAGGAAAGAGGAAGATCATGACTTGGGCAGGATGTGGAGATTAAGAGAGTCTTTGCTCTTGGACATTGCCATGGGATCTTTTATAAATGTGATGTCCATGTTGTACGAGGCAGTGGGAAGGTCTTCCTTTATTGCAGTGGACACTTAATGAGCTACTTGGTTTTTACATTGATTAAACTTTGCAGCTGTGTTGGAGTAATTGGTTACTCTTTGGTTATGGTTCCCCTTGGAGGCAGATGATGAAGCATCTGATATCTTCCCTCAGTTGTCATTTTTTTTTCTGCAAGCAGCAATACACTGCAGGGAACATCAGCTTTGCATGATGGCTAATTAAACATTAATTTGTGACGATATTGGAACAGATTTTAAGTTGGCAGGGCAAGGGGCAAAGAAAGGGGAAACTTTTAACAGTCACCGTAATTATCAATAATGAGTCCTAATGTAATTGCTTTAATTAAAAGAAAAAGGATATATTCTGTGCTGCTATGAAGTTAGTTACAGTCAGTGAAAGTCATCCTGGGTCAAAAGAATTTCATGACCAGCTATTGCCCCATGAACAGAGAGGTAGTGCTGTCCTGCAGAAAGCATAAAGAACAGAAAATGTATTCCACTTTATAATGTATATTCTGTGGATGAACAGGAACGTTTCACTGATTCAATTTAATTCCCAAGGACAAGTGATTGTAACTCCACCCGGAGAATATTAAATTGCCTTAATGGAAAAATAAACTGGTTTTATTCTCCCCCTTCTTTCCCCATCTTCCCTGTTCAGCTTTCAAATAACTTTATGTGCCTCCTTAGTTTATTAATACACTTCTCATCTTGCTGCTGATTTTGCATCTGGTAGCACTTAACACAGACAGGACTCCCAGAGCTTTTGATCAGACACGTTAAGTAAACTATCGGGACCGTTGGATCCGCCGCTCTAGCAGATGTCGGCTCATGGGACGACTCCTCTCTCTTCATCCCTCAACTGTTGCTTATCAAAACCATCCTGTTGCTTTCATGTGCTTGAGGAGCACAGTGCCTCTTTCCCATGTACTAACTGGCCTGTAATACAAAGCTTCTTCAGCTGACTAAAGGATATTTTCCATTTTGCTGCTTTTCAGCAGTGCCGCAGTTTTAAAAGCTCGGTTTAGCTGACCTTGAAATCTCTTGAACTTCCTTGTATGAGCAAAATGCAGTGGTCAAAAATGTGGAAAAGCTTGGTGCAGGTTTGAATGCTTGAGGTAAAGGTGTCATTCTATGAAACAGGGAGCGGAAGGCTCTGGGGAACAGCAGTTAGGAGCTGAGGGGATCTGGCAACATAGGACATCTGTGTTGGCATCACCACTTTTGGGGTACCGAGAATTGCACACCTGGGCTGCAAGTCAGATCTTGAGTGTTTTGACCTATTGACTGGGTCATAGAATCATAGAATGGTAAGGTTAGAAGGGACCTCAAGGATCATCTAGTTCCACCCCCCTGCCATAGGCAGGGACACCTCCCACTAGTACAGGTCACTCAAGGCCTTGTCCAGCCTGGCCTTGAACACCTCCAGGGAGGGAGCAACCACAACCTCCCATGGCAACCTGTGCCAGTGCCTCACCACCCTCACTGGAAAGAGCTTCCTCCTAACATCCAGTTTCAATCTCCCTTCTGCCAGTTTAAACCTATTGCCCCTTGTCCTGTCATTGCAAGACCTTGTAAATAGTCCCTCCCCAGCCTTCCTGTAGGCCCCTTTCAGATACTGGAAGGCTACTATAAGATCTCCTTGAAGCCTTCTCTTCTCCAGGTGAAGAACCCCAACTCTCTCAGCCTGTCTTTGTAGGAGAGCTGTTCCAGCCCTCTGATCACCTTTGTGGCCTCCTCTGGACACGCTCCAACAGTTCCATGTCCTTCCTGTGCTGGATCCTCTACTTCTGTTGCATAGCTGCCTTCTGTTGTCCTCAAGGGTGTCAGTGGGACAGGGAGTGAGGAGCCCCTCCTCAGGGGCTGTTGTTCACATCCCATCACAGCCACCGAGTTCATCAGCTGCTGCCCCAGTGTGCCATGGGAGCCCACTGGCTCAGCCTCTATGATGCAGCTTCATCCTTTTTTGGTTTTCCTCATTCGTTCAATATCCAGGGCCAACTCCTTTTCTGTGTTCTTGATAAGTCCAGAGAAACCACGCTTGTTTGTAGCAAAAGCTTCACTGTAGTGTTAGGAGCAGGAGCTGCTTGGAAAGGAATGTAGTCCTGGGGTCTACCCTGGCATCACCACTGCCCATCTGTAATGGATGGTACTGAATGCCGCCATCCTGTTCCTGAGTGGAGTGAAGGTCCTGGTTTTGGGATTGGGGCCCTTCTTAGGATGTGCAGAGGGAAACAGCTTATTGAAAAGGGCCAAAGCCAGCGCTTGACCTATGCTTAGACCCAATGACATCATGGCTATCCAGCAGTGAAAGTGCAGCTGGAGCATGGATGACATTTTGTCTTCTGACATGTCTTGTCAGGGCGAGGATGGCAAATACAAAGAATAAAATGTCCGTGGAGGAGTTGGTTGAATTAGTGTCTGACAAAAAGGAGCTTGGTTGTGTTTCTGAATTGCTGCAACTTGCTCCCACCCCTCTACCTGCTTTCCCATCCCAAGGCTGGCATCCAGTTGACAATAAGCTCCTATTATATGTGAGCAGAGCCTGTCACACTGATCTCTAGGGAAATACAAATCTTTATTGCCATACAGATTCATAATTCCAACAAAACCTTTGCTGTCTTTCATATGTGTGTCCCAGGGGACTGTGAGCAGTTGACTGTGATTTCTGATTTCTCGGCTACAGGGAGGGAAGTGCTCTATAGAGGGACAAATCAGAGCAGCCATGGTCAGTAGCGAGTGTCCAGAGGAGAATGTGAAAGGGAAAGCACAGAATGTTTTGGGTTTGTTTGTTTGTTTTTTAATGAAGTATCTTAGTGGAGTTTCCTCCCAGATGTTTCTCCAACTGCTTTTGAAATCCATGCCAACTCATAGCAGCAGAAGTAGCTGTGCAGTTTCGCAGCATGTTGTGCTGCTCCTCCTTTTCCTTGTTTTGAGACTGTTGTGGCAGTTGTGGAGGCCATCTGAGGCACCACAATCACAAAGTGATAGAGTTTTTGATTGCTGGAGAAGTAACAAGAAGGGTTAGCAGAACTGCCACCTTAGATTCCCAGCAGTAAGATTTTGGCCTCTTTTGGAGACTAGTTGACAGAGTCCCTTAGGAGGCAGTGGTGAGGAGCCAAGGAGCTCTGGAAGGCTGGATATTCTTCAAGAGGGAAGTGTCAAGGGCACAGGAACAGGCTGTCCCCATGTGCCAAAAGATGGTGAAGAAGTCTGACCTGGCTGGTTGGAGACATTTGATGGCATCTCAGGGGGAAAAAAAAGGAGAGTTGGTGATTGTTGGAAGAAGGGGCAGGCCACTCAGGAGGAGCACGGAGTTGTTATGGGCCTCTTCAGGGAAAATATCAGAAGGGTCAAAGCCCTTCTAATTTTGGTCGAGGATGAAGAAAGGGCTGTAGATGTTGTTTACCTGGTTGTTAGTAAGACATTTGACAGCCTTTCCTCGCAGAGCAAATGGCTGCTGATGGCTTGGATGGATGGACAGTTTGATGGGTAAAACACTGGCTGGCTGGCTTTGCCAAAAGAGTGGTGGTGAATGGAGTTAAATCCAGTTGACAGCTGGGCACAAGCAATGTTCCTCACGGCTTAGTACTGGGGCCAGTTCTGTTTAATGTCTTTAGCAATGATCTAGATGAGGCTGTTGAGTGTTCCCTCAGTAAATTTGCACACTGAATTGGGTGGTAGCATTGATCTGCTTGAAGGTAAGAAGGCTGTGCAGAGTAACTTGGATAGGCTGATTTGGTGGGCTGAGGCCAATTGTATGAGATTCAACAAGGCCAAGTGCCAAGTCCTGCACATGGGTCACAACAACCCCATACAGTGCTAGAGGCTTGGAGAAGAACGGGTGGAAAACTACCCAGCAGAGGAAGACCTGTGAGTGTTAGTCAACAGCATATGAGACAGCATGTGCTCAGGTGGCCAGGACAGCCAGCAGCATCCTGGCCTGCATCAGGAATAGTGTAGCCAGAGGACCAGGGAAGTGATTGGACCTCTGTACTCAGCACTGGTGAGGCCACACCTCCAGTACTGGGTTCAGTTTTGGGCCTCTCACTGCAAGAAAGACTTCAAGGTGCTGAAGCATGTCCAGAGGAGTGCAATGAAGGTGGTGAAGGATCTGGAGAACAGGTCTTATGAGGAACATCTGAGGGAACTGGGATTGTTTAGTCTAGAGAGGAGGAGGCTGAAGGGAGACCTCGCTGCTCTCTACAACTACCTGAAAAAAAGTTGTAGCAAGGTGGGGGTTGGTCTCTTCACCCAGGTGACTAGTGAGAGGATTAGAAGAAATGGCCTCAAGTTGTGCCAGGGGGTGTTTAGATTGGATCTTAGATTCTGAGGCTTCTTCACTGAAAAGGTTATCAGACACTGGAACTGGCTCCCTGGGGAGGTGGCTCAATCCCCATCCCTGGGGGTGTTTAGAAGATGCATAGATGTAGTGCTGAGAGATACATGGCTTAGCACTAGACTCCTTAGAGTCAAATAATGGTAGGACTTGAAGATCTTAAAGGTCTTTTCCAACAAAAATGATTCTGTGATTCTGTGGTAACTTCTAATTTTGTGCTTTCTTCATCTGTTATCTGCTTTCTCTGGTGGTTTTTTTGTTTGTTTGTTTTTAATGCATTGTTATTATTGGTCCTTTTTATAAACCTCCTACACCACAGTGAGTTTATAAATTGCTTGTTAAGGTTTCACAAGTTGTCTCCTAGCAATGCTTAGCAAGTAACTTCTCTTCATCTGCTTGTTCGTCTGCCCCAGCTGTAAGCCTGTGCAGTTCTTTACAATATCTCATTGCTTCAGAGATAGGATCAATTAATCCTCAGGATACCCAGTTCTGTTTGCATTTTCCATGAGTGGAAAAATTGAATGTGGGGTTGGGGCCACTCTGGGGTCATGCTGCAGGTCTGGGACCTGAGTCTGAACCTCAAGAGCTCATGCTCCTTAACCCTGCTTTGTCTCCTTCCGTTTGCTGGCCCTTTTTCAAGCAGTAAGGTAGGCTGGTGTTTGGTAGATGATCCCCCCCCAACCCATTTAAGTCCCATTCCAGACAGGTCCACCTGCTTTTGTACAAGGAGGCCCTCAAAAGTGGCTAGAGTTGTAGAAATGTTCCTCAGTTAAATGATAGTGGCATCTGAGAGACAGCAAACAATGCCTTTGAGCAGCCCACTTTAAACTTCTGAAGTGTTTTCTTTCAGTCCTGCTAATAACCAGCAACACAAACCAGGTAAAAGTATTCTGTGCCTGATAAAAAGAAAGAGCTAGGGGAAAAAAATAAATCAAAACCTAACTTCCCTTTGGCTTTTATCCTTGATGTCATCAAAAGACTCAAAAGGATATTTCAGGCCTGGCTTGGTCCTGATGGAACAGCAGGGAAGTTCTTTTCTGTTAGATGCTTGATACAATCACGTCTGGTGAAATCACCATGGTCACATCTGCTGAAATCTTCCATCATTTCAGATTTGTTTCAAAAGAGTCAATTTTTCTGTTTTAAAAGGGCACAACTACTTTTCCATCCCTCTCCTTGATGCCTGGAATGGTGATTAGGCATCAGTCAAGCCCATCTTAGAAACCCCTCACCTCAAATGTTGCAATCAGCTCTTGTCTCCATGTATGTGTGCTTGTCGGAGCTACCTCTTGGGACTGTTTTAATATACATCAGGGAACTTGAAACAAAATGTTTGCACTTGTTGTTAGGCTTAGGGGAGAGTAGACACAGAAACTCATCATCAAGGTTCCTCATTTTCCTGGTATATGCCCATGAGGGTACATAATTTTGCCACTGCAGTGTCTTTTTGTGCTTTGGATGACTTTTGTGGCCTTGGAGAGAAAACTGGGAAATAGTACAGTGTGAGAGATGGAGTATAGAGTCATAGAATGGTAAGGTTGGAAGGGACTTCAAAGCTCATCTAGTTCCAACCCCCTGCCATACGCAGGGACACCTCCCACTAGTACAGGTCACTCAAGGCCTCCTCCAACCTGGCTTTGAACACCTCCAGGGAGGGAGCAGCCACAACCTCCTCGGGCAACCCGTTCCAGTATCTCACCACCCTCACTGGAAAGAACTTCCTCTTAACATCCACTTTCAGTCTCCCCTCTGCCAGTTCAAACCTATTGCCCCTTGTCCTGTCATTGTTAATAGTCATTCCCCAGCCTTCCTGTAGGCCCCCTTCAGATACTGGAAGGCTACTGTAAGGTCTTCTCAAAGCCTTCTCTTCTCCAGGCTGAAAAGCCCCAACTCTTGTAGCCTGTCCTCATAGCAGAGCTGCTGCAGCCCTCTGAACATCTTTGTGGAGTAGCAAGAATGTATGTCTGAAAAGGAAAAGTTCAACACAAACCCCATCCTGAAGTATATCAAAGACTGAATCACTTCTTTTCTTCTGCCCAGTTAACATTTCTCACACTCTCTTCCTGGGTGTATAGTGGTTGCCATCAAAATCAAACACCTTTCCCTCTTCTCTGCCTGCTCCCAGCTGAAACAAGACATAAGAGCCCCATCTTCCTAAGCCCAGTGGGCAAGGCCGTGGAGCAGAAAGAGATGCAAACCCCTTGTTTGGAGAACCATTTAATTTATTCTTCCTAGCACCTCAGCACCTACTGTAGGATTTGAACTGCCTGCAGAGCGTGGCAGGCAGCTACCATGGGTGCAACCAGATAATACTGCCTAGTTTATCAGCTCTGCCACCTCATCTGTGTCTCAGCCACATTTACTGGAGGAAAAGAAAATAAAAGGCCCCAAACCTTTGTTTACTATTCATTTGCTCACACCCCCTGCTTTACCCAAATTCCCTTCTTCCTTATCCTCTCATTGTTTTAGTACTTCCTTTCCATCACTTTCCTTTACTGGAAAGGGCTTTTCTGCTCCCTTCTTTTCCCTGTTCTTAGACGTGTAAACGTTGACCTGTTGCAGCCCAAAGAGAGCTCCCCAAGCACCTCAGACTCCCAGTAAGACAAATGCACCCTGGTAGCAGAAGGTGCTGGGGGCCTCCCCAGCATATTTGTTTCAAGTCATTATCTACGACCTTTCTTAATATCCATGGTGTTCATCTTCCTTCTTTCACTCGTGAGTTATGAGGTTATCAGTGACTTGTGATAGCATGGTGTGCAGAGCAAGCTGATGCGGTGAGGCAGGCTGTGTGTCTGGCTGTAGCTCTGCTGTCTTGGAGGTGTCTGCACATAGAGAACAGTACTGCATTTCCCAGTAATGACAGCTCATGTTCCTGAGGTACAGCTTGGAACATGAGCAGGTCACAATGCTCATGAAATGCACTCAGCTCAACCTGGTTTAAAGAAGACTTGAGTCAGGCTAAAGGTGGATAGAAAGAAAGTAAATCTTGATGCTGGAAAATTGCACTGTGGTGAGCAAAGTCTTGTTGCTCTGAAAGTGCTTAGGAGTTTGACCATTGCCTTATGTCAGCATAAATAACACTCTGGGACTCTGGAGTTACTTCTGACCTGCTGTCCACATAAATCAGCAGGTTGCTACTGCAAAGCCAGTCTCTGTCTTTCCATGGCACAACAATACTGACGTGACTTCCTACAGAGGCCAACCAGGCAGCTCACATTGCATCTCATCCCAGGGGCTAGTGATTGTCCCAAGCTGCAGCATTGCATGGCAGCAAACAGGGCATGGAGGGAGGGAAAAACAGAGAATAAAAGAGAGGCAGCTGGCCCTGAGCAGGGAAAGGAATTTGGAGCAGGAACTAGGAAGGACATCTGGAAGCCAGATTCTTCTCCTTGAGCCCATTGCAAGAACTGGCTTGGACAAACGAGAAGCATTGTTGTTTCTCTGCTATAACCTGCAATATGTGATAAGAGTAGGTGATCTAGGTTGTACAAAAACATAACATCTAGCGAAGTCATTGTGTTTTTCATGTCTTTTAGCTCAGGGATTAGTCTTACGGCCTTCTTAGCATGGTGGGATGAACTTTGAGACCCTGTGTTGCCCTTTGTGGTGTATGTTCTGTAATGGAGGTCTAATGTTCTGTAATGGAGGTGTAATGGGGTGCTGTGTGGTCACTTGTGTCACTGACTGGTTTGGGTGATAGGGTTAGCAAAATTACAGCAAATTTTCAGTGGAGTAGAGTGGGTTGGCAGGGCTCAGGAGTAGATTACCATCACAGCTGCTCTGAGATGTACACCAGGAATTCAGGGCCGGACAAACAAGCCAAGCAGTGAAGCTCTCTGCTTTTTTTCTGTGTTTTGCCTCATGGCAAGGACTGAGCCAGGGGATAGGAGTCCAGACACTGCAGAAGTTCACGTGAGTGAATAATCTCTGGCATAAGTAATTTGTTGGACTGAGTTGGTGTATGTTTGCTTTTTGTCGAACTCAGGCTGGCCAGGCCCAAGTTAGCATCCTCCTTCTTTTTGAACCTCTTTTCCATATTCTGTTGGCCGAAAGGGAGGGTGAGCAAGCGACATGTCTGCAACAATACCCTTAACCCAGACAGGAACAGAATTAGCAATTCTTTCTGGTTCTGGTGTTTGTATCTGTGAGGTTGTGAGCTTAACCAGTCTGGGTTCCTCAGAGCAGAGCCATGTCTGTGAGAACCTGTTGTGCCTTGGGACTTAGCGCTTGGGTTTTCTTCCAGAGCAATATCATAAAACTTTTATAGCATGTCATGACAGAAAGCATGAGAAGAGAAATAACTTAACCCTTTCTTGCCAAATTTAGTGTTGCATATTCTCTTTTTTTCCTCGTGCAACAAATACCTCTGTTGAATCTGGAGTTCTGTGAGGAGGAAAAGGCATGATGGGAAAGAGATAGCAAGCAGAAACCTGTCTTTGTGAAAACTACCATTTCTTAAATGGACTTAAAGTCCAGTCCTGTCCCAACAGGCCACGCATCAGTACTGTTATTCATTGGCACTGTCCTACTGCATTGTGCTCCAGCATTTTTAGAGTTGGGCTTTTAATCTATGCTGATTATGTTTTAATTGAATAAATAAATCTTTTACAGAGCACCAAATCAATAGAGATGTTTCCATGCTATTTTATTTTATTTTTCTAAGTTTCCTAAGGACATTTAACTTTTACAACCTTACAACTTTTTCTGCAGCATTTGCTCATCAGCTATTGCGTAATTGTTCTGGGGAGTGAGAACCTGGGAATAATATGGCCCAGAAACGCTAAGAAGCAGAAATCAAATTGCCTGAACTGCTCATCTGCCACCACCATCTCTCCTCTCCACAGTCAGGATACCAAACAGACCCTCTGGTGGCTCCATTTTTATTCCTGGGTGTACCATTTTCTTCATTTATCACCTCAAATGTTGGTTGGAGCCTTGGATGCCCTCTGCATCTCCTCCCCTTTCTAGGCTGGATTTTGGCTTCCTAGCTTAAAAATTCTCTGGAGTGGAGCAATCACAATGGAGCTTGTGGCTGCCTTGTAGTTATAGGCCAACAACTGGAGGACAGAGTACAATCGAATGGGAGCCATAAAGTGCACTAATCATGGAAAGGAAATTGTGCTTTTGCAGGTTTAAACGTCCAGGTGCCTACAGCTAGCCAGGAGTAATGGTCTGGGGGTAATTCCTGTGAAAAATATTTTTTTTTTTTTTTTTTTTTTTTTTTTTTTTTAAGTAATAGATTGGATGGAAAAACTTCGGCTCTATAATAAAAACAGGCAAGAATAACTATGTTTGTAAGTAGTTTCTAGCCAGACTCTCAGCTTTTTAAATGACATCTTCTTGCATAAAGCACTTTGGAGCTCCCATTTTCTTATTAGTCAAGCCAAATTTATTGTGATCCAATAAGATTTAATAATCATTAGGATGTAATGAATGCCTCAGCACATATAGGCTTAGCAAATCAAGAGCCTACCTGCTTTGCATAGTCTGTCTCTATGACCAGCTTGCCATTTATGTGTCAGATTGATGACTGGGGAGTTCTGTAAAACAGGTAATGATCGAATGCTCCTGAAAGGAAATTTAAATAAAAACTTGCTGGAACAGCCAGGGAGCTGGAGGAACAGGCAAATTTTTGGCTTGGAAAATTGAAATAACTTGGTGACAGTGAAGGCAAACAGAGCTGGATTGTCTGTGGGGAGGTGCCACTAGGATCTGCACAGACTTTACAGTTGAAATTAAGTGAGATGTTAGGTAACTCTTGGATATTTTTATTATTGTAGTAGTCAGGCTGTGAATGAGCTCTTCTTCACTGTGCTCTGCAGTTACATGTACACAGAGAGACATTCTGGGGGATTTGCAGATAAATCAGACATGGAAGGACAGAAGAAAAATATTGACTATGACTCAGGCTGAGAAATGTCTTTCAATGTGTAATGTTTCACATGAGTCAAGAACTTTGGTTTCTCTACATGCCCTTAAATGTGGGCTAGCATAGTAAGGCTAGCTCCTTGTACCTGCCTCTCACCTAGCAGGGATTCTTAGCTGGTTTCCTTGAACCTCTCATTCCTGATGGAGCTGCCTGATTTCAAAGCACTGAAAACATTGAGGAGGAAGATGTTTCCTGGCTCGTGTCTGCCTTTGTGTATTGCTGGGAGGTGTTGCTGTTGGATTGGGCTGTACAGCACAGAGACCCTTTCCAGAGATTTTGGACTAGATTGATTTTTCAAAACCAAAGGATGTCATTGACTCCTCTTTTAAATTGTTTCTTCTAGCAGGGATTGCAGTGCAACCCTTAACAGTGGCTTGGGGACCACATGCTCTCCTGTGGTGCTGACATGTGTTTACTTTTGGAGTTGAATGGTGCTGGTAAAAAATTCTGTCTCTTCACTTCCAAGTGCACTTCCCTATCAGCCTGGGTACAGGTGGGGCTGAGCCGTTTTGAAAGCAGAGAGAAAACAAGATATATAGAATTAAAAAGGGTCCTGGCTGTAGGTTGGTATTTGTTCTGTTCAGGAGCTTTCCTGTGTAATAGCCTTTTTCACAAGAACCTTATTTATGTTATTTTGTGACTGCTTATTGCAAAACATGCCCTTCACCTTGAATCTGCTAGAAATGAATTGAACTTTTTCACACCTCCTTGAAAGAGATCGTTTTTTTAGATGGAGATTGTGAAGAACTGTTGAATCAGACAGGTACAGCTACCACAAATTGATTTAAAACAATAACAGTTGCAGGTGGCCAGTTGCCGGCCACTGTGGCTTGCAGCTTTGCTCTGTTTGTGCTTTTTCTGACACGGGGATGTGGTAGAAGAGATGCTTTCAGGATCCAGGTGCTCCAACACTGTTCCCAGTTCTGGCTGCCCAGCCAGGCATCCTTCTGAAAAGCATCTCTGTCTGTGAGAGCAGGGTTTGTCCTGCCTGTTCACCTGCACAGCAAATTGCATACCAAGTTGTGTAATCTTGCACATTGATTTGAGACAATGGGACCGTTATGGGAAATAAAAGAACAACAGCCCCAAAGCAGCCCAAATGCTTGTGAGATGGAGGCACGCTGCTGGTTCTAAGAGACAGCTATAACATTTCAGCATGTTTGTCCCTGCAACCCAAGACTTATTGCTGGACATGGTAGCAGCTCTGTGAGGACAGTAAGAAACCACGTGCCAGGCCATACGGTTTGAATAACTGAAGCTCTTCTTTCTTTTTTAAGGTGAATCCTGGTGGCAAGACACTTGAGGAGAGGCGGTCCAGTTTAGATGCAGAAATTGACTCTCTGACCAGCAT
Organism: Semnornis frantzii; assembly: GCA_013399775.1. Lineage (NCBI taxonomy): Eukaryota > Metazoa > Chordata > Aves > Piciformes > Ramphastidae > Semnornis > Semnornis frantzii. Next base: position 44,985 of record VWYK01010545.1, on the reverse strand, counting down.
CCTGGCTGACCTAGAGAGCAGCTCTCCTTACAAACCTCGGACTCAACAGGTTAGTGGCACACTGCATAAACAGAGAGTGGGAAAGCAGCCAGCATCGACTGCTGGAGTCAATTTGCTAACCGCTTGGTATTTGTTCCGAGCCGGCATGCCAGCTCTTCCTGATAGCATCCAGATGTGGCTGTCAGTGGAGAGATGGGCGCAGCTGCTCTGGAGGGGGCACTGGCTCAAAAGCTGCCATACCTCTGAGCAAAGGGCCTCTGATCCTGACCGTTAGATTGCCACAGAGACTGTTAGACAAATACTTGCAAAAGATGGCATTGCCTTTGCCTTGACTTTCCACCAACGCCAGCTTGTGAGTTAAGACCTGCTCCATTCACAAGTACTTTTACACTTCTATTTTCTTGCTGTTTGTTCTGCTTTGTTAACTTTTATCTGTCACCCTGCCAGAGAAGGATCCAGATATCCGTGTCTCAAGTTGTTTTCTTTTGTTTTTGTCATCTAATCAGTGGTGACGAAGTGGCTTGTATTGTAGCTCAGCTGCCAGGGTGGCTATAGCCCAACACAGCAGACTGGAATTCACACTTACTCTGCTGTGTCTAGACAAGGACTGCAGGGGTGACAGCAGCTCAGCTAATTTTTGTCACTCATCTAGGTAGTGTTTGAGTGGAGCTATTTAAGTTCTGGTGAGATGTCAGCTATTTATCAGAGGAAGCAGCAGCACCTTAAAAAGGGCAGTTCTGGAGATCATGTAAAACTCGTCCTAGATGTGTTTGTGCCCAGTTGTGTCCTGCCTTTGCTGCTTAATCTCATAACTGGTCTCGTTTCTTGCATGTATTGGAGTTTATAGGCATGTATGCAGCGCTAGGTACACTGTGTTTGTCTTCTCAGTATAAGCCTGAATAAAACCCCCAAAGTCAAAAGTATCAAAGGAGTGACTGCGTGATGCAGTGCTCACCCATTGTCTGAACAGGCCTTTTCTTTAGTCTGTGGCTTTTTTGGTTCCTTTCATTGTTGCATTTGTTCTAAGTAACTGAAAACCATTTTGCTTGGGGCAGAGCTAAAGTAGCGATCAGAGTTTGTTTAGATTTGCTCTTAGGTATGTGAACTTAGCAAAACCAGAGTCAAATCAGATTTCTGTACTTCTCAAAGTGACCATCTGCACACAGAGGCTCTGGCATGGTGGCCTGTGTAGTTTTTTTACCTTTTTGCACTGACTTACCAATAAACCTTTCTTTCAGCCAGAATGTGCATAAACTTACAGACTCGTCCTTGAAAAACAATCTGATTTGGCCCAATCATCAAAAAGAGTAACAATGTAAGCCAGATAGAATTCAGTCCTTTTCCTAGTGGGTTTTTATTCTTGCCATAAATGAGTCAAGGTTTAACAGAGTTAGTGCTCAAGCACTGTGTCACATAACCCATGTTCATTTTGTTTGTGTGGGCCAAGCACACAGGATGCACACTGTTACTGGGAAGTGTTTTACAGTGACAGAACACTGTGAGAGTTAACTGGAAGAGATCTGTGCTACTCAGTACAAATCTCAAGGTAGTACTACTGCCTCTAGTCTGTGGCAACGCCTGCAGTTTTCTCCTTTATCTTAACAGAGACATAACTTCTGTAACCACTTACAGAATCACAGAATGGTAAGGTTGGAAGGGACCTCAAAGCTCATCTAGTTCCAACCCCCTGCCATAGGCAGGGACACCTCCCACTAGTACAGGTCACTCAAGGCCTCATCCAACCTGGCCTTGAACACCTCCAGGGAGGGAGCAGCCACAACCTCCCTGGGCAACCTGTGCCAGTGCCTCACCACCCTCACTGTAAAGAACTTCCTCCTAACATCCAGTTTCAATCTCCCTTCTGCCAGTTTAAACCCATTGCCCCTTGTCCTGTCATTGCAAGACCTTGTAAATAGTCCCTCCCTAGCTTTCCTGTAGGCCCCCTTCAGATGCTGGAAGGCTGCTGTAAGGTCTTCTCAAAGCCTTCTCTTCCCCAGGCTGAAGAGCCCCAACTCTCTCAGCCTGTCCTCATAGGAGAGGTGCTGCAGCCCTCTGACCATCTTAGTGGCCCTCCTCTGGACCTGCTCCACTTCTCTCAGTTTTGCAGTTTGCTGACAGTACTATTGACTGTCTCATGATATTACTTCCATTAAGATCAGAAAAATCTGATTTTTCACTTGGATTTTGTGCCTATACCACTAAAATTAAAAAAAAATCACATTGTTCAAATACAAAATTATGTAGCATTATTTGAGTTTCTGGAGGATCAGAATGCATAGTCCAAGTCTGGAACTTTATCTGACTTCTTCAGTTCATTAGCCTCCAAGAGGACACGTGCTGCTCTATGCACATGCTTGTTCTTTTGGCTTTTTGCCCCTAGTTCAGGTAGGGGCTCTGAAAACTTGTCCTGTGTTCCCAGGAGCAATGGGATGCTGCTCTTCCCTGGTGTGTTGCAATCAATGCCTGCCATCCAGTAGGCAGAAGAAGCTGAATTTCATCTCTGGGACCGTATCCCAGTTTTTTTGTTCAGTTTATCACTTCTCAGGATTTATTGGATAGCATAATAATGTCCTGTGAAAAGTACAGCTACAGCAACTTCTAACTATAGCTGTTAGAAAATGCCAGCATTGAATGTATCATCTGCTATAATTAAAGAGTACTCAAACAAGTCCTTGAAAGGTGGAACTGGAATGTAAAGCTTTGATATTTTTCTTTGTTTGATCTGTACTAAGTATTAAAACTGGTGAGTCATTTGATGGTCTTATAGTAGGATAATAGATTAGGCTGAAAATTGTGAGGTACTTACTCAGAGCATCAGCACATTTATTGGATTGCACCTTAGCTGACCTTCCCAAATTTATCAGGATAATGGCTGCAGATAGGAAAATAGAGTTACAACTTGTTTTCAGAGAAGACATTTCCAGTTGTGCTTATGCAGTTAAAGCATTATAATAATTTTATTGATATACTTTGCCCTTGGGGATACTCTTTTTCTGGAATAAGAGAAATTTTGATGTTAGGTTTCATTTTTATGTTATCTTTGTGATAGTTTTAAAGCAACATAAAATAAACTGTAACATAGTCCTTGCTCACTAGAGTAGGATTGGTAGTGGAATAATGACAAGCAGTTTATTTAACATGCCCTACCCATTGGCATAAATGCACACAGAGGGAAGCTCTTCCCATCCCTGGCAGTGAGACACACTGCACCAGGAGGTGCCTCTGAAGCAGAGGGATTTGTGCCCTTTGGTGTAGGTTTGCAAAGTCCATAAATGCTTCTCAGGATGGGTGGATCAATGTCAAGCCCAGACAATTCCCTTTGTCCAGCAGACCTGCTGGTGAAGACATGGATGAGTATGAATCTCTGCACCACCCCAGCATTGCTTACTCAGGCATTACTCTTGTAACATATTTTTGTTTGCCAAGCAGGTGGCAGAGGCATTGTCATCAGATTAAAATGGCTACCATTAATGGAGAGCAAGAAGAGGGTTTTGACAGCTACAGTAAACATCACTGTCCTTGTACCCAGTGGTACACTGCCTAATTCAAGGCAGCTGAGCTGGAAAATTAAGGTAGAGGAGTCACCTGGGTCCTGCTGGCTGCCTCCCATGTCTTGAGCAGAGGTGGTAGGATGCTGCTGGCCTGCAGAGCTGTGTTTCCCTCTTCTCTGAAGTGACGAATTTGAAAAGCAGTTTCTCAACACAGATCCTTTAGGGAGCAGAGATGATCTTTCCTCCCTATCACAGCAGGTTTGACGGAAGGAGGCCTTTTGGTGCATCTGGTGTGAGTCAACACTGATGCTGCTGAACTTTAAAGTGAAATATTCTCTCAAAAGAAGTGTTTACTTTAAAGTAAAGAGTTTATTTTATATTGGCCATCAGCAGTACACAGGTGAGAAGCATCTTTGATCACCATTACCTGAGCCCTCGGCCAACCCCAGAGTCACAGAAGCAGTCAGAAGTGATTAAAATGCTACTTGTTGAGGTTTTTTTCTTTCAAAATTGCACATACCAAAAAGAACAGAAAATGACAAGGCTAAATAATTTTCTTTAGCTGCAACACAGCAGTATGTAAGAATGCTTGCTGTCATGTGGGGTGGTGCAGAAGAGACCATATGTCAAGAATTCCTCTGAAGCTGGAGTTTTAGAAAGGACCACACCTGAACATGTGAGGTTTCTATGTGGCCTTCACCACCGTGGCCAGTTCAAGCCTTCTGAAGCAGTGAAGTGAAATGGAGAAGGTGCCAATATGATAGAATCATAGAATGGTAAGGTTGGAAGGGACTTCAAAGATCATCTAGTTCCAACCCCTGCCATAGGCAGGGACACCTCCCACTAGTACAGGTCACTCAAGGCCTTGTCCAACCTGGCCTTGAACACCTTCAGGAAGGGAGCAGCCACAACCTCCCTGGGCAACCTGTGCCAGTGTCTCACCACCCTCACTGGAAAGAACTTCTTCCTAACATCCAGTTTCAATCTCCCCTCTGCCAGTTCCAACCCATTGCCCCTTGTCCTGTCATTGCAAGACCTTGTAAATAGTCCCTCCTCAGCCTTCCTGTAGGCCCCCTTCAGATACTGGAAGGCTACTCTAAGGTCTCCTCAAAGCCTTCTCTTCTCCAGACTGAAAAGCCCCAACTCCTGTAGTGTGCCCTGATAGCAGAGCTGCTGCAGCCCTCTGACCATCTTTGTGGCCTCCTGTGGACAGCCACAAATGATCTCAGCATTGCCATGACTGCAGTGGCAGGCTCTAGACGAGCTTACCTTAGGTATTATTTATAGAACTGCAGATGCATTATGAAAAAATCTAATTAGCATTTTCCTCCTGTTTGATAAAATTTAGAAATGCTAGTGTGATGAGTAAAGTACAGAGCTCTTCTTGCATAGCTGCAGTGTGTTTTTTGTTTACATATCACACTTTCTAAATTGTAGTAACCCACTGGAAATTTCAGAGGCAGAGCACTCACTGTGCTTTTAATTAGCAAACCGAGGTACAGAGGAGGAATTCAGGTGCAGAACTTCTGTGGATGGGAGCAGAAGCTGTTTGTAAGTTGGCTGAACCCCAGCTAGAAGGCCTGGTGAATGCTGTGGTCATCTGGCTACTCTATTAGAGAATTTTTTCCCCCAATTTTTATCTGGATCAAACCAGCACATGCTTAAACCCTTCCTTAAGAAGATGAGTGCAGCAAGGCTTCAAGCAAAAAACATACCAGATTTCAACCTGTAAAATAAATGTTTGCATTTTTTTAAAAGCAAGAAAACTTTGTGATGCCAGAGAGAAGGCTTCCAGCAGAGGCTGTGAAAATGAAATACTGGAAATAACAGCATATGAAAGCTTGGGATTTTTTGTCCCTGCTGTGAATTATGTATTGAATGCTGATTGCTTTGTCCAGAATTGGACACCTACCTTCTGAAAAGCTTAAGTTTTGTCTTGGATTTCCAACAGATTGTCTGTTTGGCAAAATAGAACTTTGTGGGAGGTGTAGCAGGGAGTAAAATGTACCTGGTCCAAAAGTAATTAGCCTTTTTAAAAAAGAAAATACTGGATGGCCGAAATTCATGGAGTGTTTAAATAGCAAACATACTTAGATGGTCAAGATCAAATCTACTTGCATACAGCTGTCAGAGGCAGCTTGATCCAGAGGGTGCTGTGCTGGTACACTGGAGACCTGTTTCATTCCCTGCTACCACCACTGTGCTAAATGACCTTGAACATAGCATTTCTACTCCACTTCCTCTCAAAATCTCATCTGTCCTTGTAACTTGGCAACCTCTTCAATGTGATTTGCCTCTTACTACTGATTGTAGAAGTAATGAAAAAGGGAAAGAATTTTTTTTTTCATCTAACAGATGGGGAAAATGAAGGCAAAGTTAGACAAACTATCTAAGGATGCAATCCCTATGTCCCTGCCTCTGTATGACTGCCCCCACTACCACACACCTGCCACTATCCAAAACTGTCAGCCTAAAGGAGTAATATTTTGAAGGAAAAGAAGCTCCTTCTCAATGAGAGTCGAAGAACAATAATAAAGTAAAGAAAAATAAATTAAAAAGTCAGTGATACCATTTGCATTGTTTCAAACATACTGGGGAATAATGTCTTATAATGACTGGAATTTAAAAGGGATTTAAATGTTTCATGGTGTTGGTTGTTATCCCATCACTTCTTTTGACAACCACTTGGGGATAACAAAGGCAGTGGAAATGCAATGGATGTATTTTCTTGCAGGGAGATGGGACAGGATTGAACAGTTTCAACTGTAAGATGGCAAACCACAGAACAAGACGAAATGTTGAGCACTGAAGGCTCCTAGGAACAGTCTTCCATGTGCATTTCTAATTTTAGTGCCCCACTTAGGGCTGTGCCAGGAATGGACTGCTAAGGGTTTGGGTGTTTTATCTTTGTTTACACAGAGCTGTATCTCCAACCATGAACAAAGCCTCCTACTCAGCAAGGAGCAGCACATTCCCCCAGCACCGACAAAGAGCCTTAGGACTGCTCTTGTTTTGGGCTGTGGAAGGAAAAGTAGGGGTACAAGCAGATTAAGATTAACTTGGTTGGTTCAAAATTAATTCCTCCCTTCTGGGGGGGTGTGCAGAATTAATAGCCAGGCAGTGCTTTCCAAGTGGCAAGTTACCCTCTTTATTTGTTCACTTGAGGTCTTAGCATTTTGGTTTTGGGGAGCTTTTTGAACCCTTTGATTGTAGGATGAAAAGGATCATTGGGAATAAGGCCACCTGCTGAAACTGGGAAGCATTTTCGCAGGACCATCTAGCTATTCTAGAGCTGTATGTGCTATGCAATACTTTTCATGAAGGCTGTGAGTTGCTGCCATTTCCCCACTGACTCTCGCATAGCTCGTGTGGACACAGAGAGATAACAGCATCCCATAGAGATGTGTCCAAACTGGCACTGAGGTGGTGAGCTCTGACACTCGTAGCAGCACCAGAGGGGCTCTTGCAGGCTCACTGCAAAGCTGCTGGCAAGGGTCGTTCTCAGCAGACCACAACATTTTTGCTGTAGGTGTGGACATCAGAAATTGCACAGGCTGTTTAAAAGCTGGAGTCACCTTAGAGAGCTTCACTTCTGGCTGCAGCATGCTGGCTTTGTGCTGCTTGGAAAATCCAGTTGGATTACTTAAAGTAGAAAAGGAAGCATCCCATCTGTAGCAATTTCAGTGGGTTTCTCCTAGCACTCGAGAATCAAAGCCTCTGCGTCCAGGAAACTCTCCTCCAGCAGTTCCTCTCTCCAAAGGCAGTGACATTCCCACCCCGTGTGGGTGGTATTTGAGAAAGTCCCAAGGTTGAAGCTTTCTAGGAGCAGTGCTGTGGGTGTGCTGGCTGTGAGCAGCGCACGTCTCTGGTGCTGTCCCTCACGCCTGCAGGCAGAGGAGCGTGCACAGGGCAGGGGTGTTCAGCCGCAGACGTGTGAGTTGAGAGGTGTAGCCAAGAGATGAGTTCATGTATATTCGGATCTGGCTCTTTACGAGAAGCAAAACCTTCCTGCACTCATCAGCTCCAGTCAGCGCGTGCGGCAAACCGACGCTGCTCTGATTAGCAGATGCTTGAATTGGTTGCGTCTGCTGGTATGTATTAAACCTTAATCCTTCTGATAAGAGCATGTCCATGAAGATTTTTAAAGAAAGTTTTCTGAGATCCCAGATTATCAGCTTGTCACAGATGAACAGGATAAGCGTGACCTTTGCAGGGTATTATTTCTTCCTCTTGTACTCTCATCAGAGTGGAAATAAAGCAGCACCACTCCTGCTGTTTCTTGTTCTGATGTGTAATAAAGTTCACAGAAATCTCAGTAAGGTTTACTTTTCCTCTTCNTTCATTTCATGTTTTGTGCCTACGTGCTTGGCTGCAGCTTTAGATGATGACTAGGATTGGACACATTGGACTTTAAAATCTGTGCAGGCATCTCAAATTTGTGTGTGCATAAAGATAAACATTTACTTTGGGAACAGTGATAAAAAGCAAATAGTACCTCATAATTGGACCATTTTTATTTTTTTTTGCTTTCAACGTTTGTGATTATTTTGTTGTGAGTGAGTGAGAGCAGGACTCTAACTCTCTGAAGCTGTTCAAGGCCTTCTAGCTATTGTTATGTTTTCTGTCTTTTTCCCCCCGCAAAGGGACCGTGCTGCTATATACCATCATCTCAGGAGGGCTGTCATCATTTCCCCATCCTCATATCTTGGCAGTCACTGCAATTTGGCACTCATCTCAAAGGGACCTGCCGCACTTCCCGAGCTGTCTGTGTCCACCCAGCAAAGAGCAGCCTCCTCTGGGGCAGAAACCTCTGTTTCATTGGAACACAGACTCTGCTTGCATCCTTGCATGGGTCGATGCATCTGAGTGCTTCAGTGGCATTAGATTTAGCACCATGGCAGCAGCTCTCTGAAATATGGAACCGTGCATCCTATTTCATGGGCAAGTGAGGAAACAAGGCACTGGGAATCAAACAGGTTGGAAGAGACCTCCAAGGTTATCCAGTCCAACCTATCACCCAGCCCTATCCAATCAACCAGACCATAACACTAAGTGCCTCATTCAGTCTTTTCTTGAACGCCTTCAGGGATGGTGACTCCGCTACCTCCCTGGGCAACTCATTCCAATGGCAAATCACTCTCTCTGTGAAGAACTTCCTAATATCCAGCCTATACCTCCTCTGGCACAACTTGAGACTGCATCCTCTTGTTCTGTTGCTGGTTACCTGGGAGAAGAGACCAACCCCCACCTGGCTACAACCTCCTTTCAGCAATGAGGTCACCCCTGAGCCTCCTCTTCTCCAGGCTAAACAATCCCAGCTCCCTCAACCTCTCCTCACAGGGCTGTGCTCCGGGCCCCTCACCAGCTTTGGTGCCCTTCTCTGGGCATGCTGCAGTTCCTCAACATCTCTCTTGAATTGAGGGGCCCAAATTAGATGTCTTGGTTTGTACATGGATCACCAGAGCTGCTGAGGCCAGACTAAAAGACTTCTTGATGCAGTGTCTGGACAGTAAACTATGAAGGATTCAAATCTATAGACCAAGAAAGCTGTGATCTCCTGGACCTGCATCACCATTCTCTGATCTACCCAGCACTGAGTAAAGTGAAAAGTTGTTTTCCACAGCTGCATACAGATGACAGTTGAACTTAGTCGTCTGGCACAAGGTGGTGATTTCCCCAAGAGTGCAGCAGCCATCTTGCATAGTGCCCACCAAGGAAATAGCTGATGCATTTTGAAATCAAAGTGTAGCTGATTAATTCCTTCTGCCCAGCAGCCACCGATGTCTGGCAGTTGCCTGCTTCCACATATGATTTGAATTCTGTGACCACTTTAAAAGAGAGTTTAAGAGAGGTGTATATGCCTGCAGAACTCCTTGGCTTGAAAGGAGTGACCCAGACCCATGCCTCTTGAGGAGCTGCAGCATGGTGCTGGCAGCCCTCAATTTGGCCCATGGGCTTGTCTGTCCGCACACGTGCACAGTGAGCTCTGAGCCTCTTGTGTGTCTTGCAGGCAACCTGAACTTTTGCTCTTTCAGACTGCGTTTTAACCAGGATCTCTGACCCAAAGCATGGACTTTTTGGCTGACATACTGAGATAAATGCCAAGGCTAGTACTAGAGAGAAGGGAAGTAGGAGGAACCAGTCAGAAGAGGTAACGGACAAGAACAGGAAGGGTCAGAGTCTGCTCAAGATGCAAGACACAAGTTCATAGGAAATTAAGTTTCCTTTGCTCTGTTCTTTATGTTTTCTGTTTCTTTTGTTGACTATTTCTCTTCTGCATACACTAGGAACCAGCTGTGTTTCCATTTCTATTAGGGAAAGGAAATAGTTGAGAGCCAAGGGAACAGCACAGCAACTTGGAGAAACACCTGCATGGCAATGCGTCACTTGGGACTTTGCTCCCACTGTGGCCTGTGCTGGATGTCTTCCTCAGGCCATTTCCACAGGACTGGGAACAATAACTTTGTGAATTCTGCATTACACTCACAGCAAGGAGAGCATTGCCTTGATAAACCCTTAAATTCTCTTGAATCTGTTCTGAGACCGTTGAAAGGCAGGCGTAGATCTTGCTGATGTGAGTTACTGTTGAGCTGAGCAGAACTAACTTCTACAGGTGGAGATCCTAAATACATTTGAAAGGTGAAGGCTAAAGCACGCCAGGGAGCCCTAGCATTGAAAGTATGTCCTTCACAAGTTTGCCATGGCTACTACTAACTGGTTCTTGTTTGTGTGTGAGCACTTGCAGCTTTTCTTTAGTTTATCTTTGTGATGTCCTGAGAAAGGTGGTCTGATTCTTTTCTGCAAGTGGGGAGCGGCGCCACAGAGAAACCATGCAGCTGTGCTGTAAACCCAGGCCTTTGGACACACATCAGTGGCCTTCTGGGACAGTTGTCGTTCGCTGGTCTGTCCTCTTTTCACAAGGGTCTGCCCTAATGGGAAGAGATGACCCCTTCCCAAAGTCCATACTGGATGGCTTGAAGGCACAAGAGATTTGTTCCCAGTTGCCTGGGAGAATGTGGAGCCCTACTGGAAAGTAAATCACAGAATTAACCAGGTTGGAAAAGACCCTCAAGATCATCGAGTCCAACCTATAAAGAAGCTGGCCATGCAGTTTCTACTTTAGACTCTTCTACCCAGTGCATAAATAAACATGATACATTTATAGCCTGGACATAACTCAGGAATGTTGCAAGATGTTCCTAGTTCAAAACAGTTAACCGTTAAAGTAGGAGGCAGATTCATCAGTGGATGATTTAAGGGGCTGTGTCTATATTTTCTCTTATTGATTGCCTTTTGCTTTCCCGTCTGGAACCTTTTGAGAGATGACTGTGATGCTGAGATGCATTGTCTCTTTCTGTATCTTAAAGCTAAAAAAAACCCAAACCCAACCCACACCCAGCCTGTATCTGAAAGCTGTGAATTGATGAATCCTCGCTGCAGCTCTTCAAGTAACTGTAAATTACTCCAGGCTGTTACAGTTTCATTGTAAGGAAGTTCCTTCCTTGACTGAGTCTTCTTTGCATCACAGTAGAAAGCAATTAGGTGACGTATATATTGTGGCTTGGAAGCACTTAAAATTTTCTCAGCCTTCTGTTGTCAACTTTTGCTAAATAGGAGGCTTGTGGACTGTGTCACTCTGCCTGTGCTAACATATATTCTCACCATATGGTGTTTCAATAGTGAATAGGAAACTTCTATCACTATTTAAAAGAGAGTATAATGGAAAAAATATTACATCAAGATAATCATAACATGCAGTTTCACAGCTGAAAGTGAGCACCCTGACTGCTGTTTCTATGGGAAATCAATACTGCCATGGTCCAATGAGTGTTGTTGCTGTTACCTTCCACAGATTTAAAAACAAAAACAACAAAAAAATTACCTGGCCAGAAAAATCATATTTTGGTGCAGTTCTAACAATGACTGCAGTCCAAGACCGATTCCTCCCTGCTCAAGCAAAAATATTCAAAGTCTTACAAGGAATTCTTCCCTTTGAAAGAAGAAGTTTAATATACATAAGTACAACAAGAACATGGGCAGGTCGCACAGGTTTTTATGGCATTATGTGTACAGGCAGATAGGATCATTGTGATCATCTCACCTGGTTGTTAGCATTACCCAGGGCAGAGACTTTGCTGTCTTGTCATAAGTAGCAGTGTTGTTTGTCTTTGGGCTGGTGGGAGCCTGAGTATGTTACCTGCTCTGGAGTGATTTGTCGTCGAGAGGCTGTTGCTGTCCCAAGAAGCTCAGAGCCATGAGGAATTGCCATCTTGCATACCAGCAATCGCTCCTGTCATCCCGGGGGCTCAGGCAATTCTGATTCCCTTTTCCAAAACCACGGGGAATTTGATAAAGACAGGAGACAATTTTGCTTCCGTCTGACAGAAAGCTGGGATGCACATGCAGCTTCAAGCTGTGATTATCAAGAGGGGAAGAGAAGGTGTTGGAGTTGATTACTGTGCTGGTTTGCAGAAAGACCAGCTGTGCGTTATGGGAGAGATCTGTGCAGTTAAGACCATTTTGCAGACTTAAGAAGTGATGCATAAGCCGCTGTTGTTCAGCTGGGATTTTTTGAGCACTGTATAGTTCATCAGGGAGATAGCACAGATACTGTGTGGAGCTCTATTTAATCTTTTTCTGCAAACATTATGATTGGAGTCCACATCAGTGACTAGTGTCTGAAGCACAAGATGAGGATCCGGCTGTGGAATAGGGTAGCCTCCAAGGTCATAGTGTGACAGGATGTTGGTCCCATGCTCAAGACAACGCTCTCCACTTTGCACGAAAAGCCATGGAGATGCTGTGCACAGGATGCAATCATTAAGTGCTTCTTGAGGGTAAAAGTAGATCACTGTTAGATTTCTGGGGCTATCTGGAGGAGCCAGCACCCTGAAGCAGGGCTGCGTAACACTGGAAATCACCAGGCTTTCCAGCTTTTTGGCAAGCCTTGGCTTTGACACTGCTGAGTAACGTGGTCATTTCTAACTAATGGCAATAAAACTTTTGAGAACACCTGCTGCTTCTCTAGTGAACATATGTGTGCCTGCTCATGTAAAATCACAAATGCATGCAAGTCTTGAGAAAACAATTTATAGTTGGCTTCTTTCCTACAAATTGTGTTTTAGAACACCTTCCTGTAGACACAATCATTTCAGAAATGAGGTTGTTAATGAAGAGAAAGACACAAGGTAAGGTATAAAGGCAAAGGAGGAAAAAGAGTGTTGTGGGGTTTTTTTTGGGGTTGTGGGTTTTTTTTTGTTTTGTTTTGTTTTTTTGTTTTAGTTGATGAGGTTTCTAAAGGAGAAAAAGAAAAAAAAACAGTTGCCAAATTCGATCATTTGCTGAGTATACTCAGTGATCTCTTAGGAGGACATATGGACAGTCTCAGGGGACTGCATGGAGCCAAAACTGAAATGATGGGCTGATCACTTAGAAAGTATAAATGGAGGGAACATCTGAGGAGTTCTGACTCTTTTGCTTACGAGCCAGTGTTGGATTATCCCCTATAATCAGTGCTTTCCCCAGCCCAGTTTCAAATAAATTAAATTTAAACATCTTGCTGCTTTCTTTGGATGATTACTCCAGACTGAAACATATACAGCTGCTAAGAGCTATTTGACTTCAGCACTTCCTTGCTTAATTTAATCTCCTCATTCCGAGTGACTCTTCCTATATATGTCTGTGAATGTATGCTCCTACCATGTAGATTGTACCATTTCTACACATACAGAGTACAAGGATGCAGAAATTCCTCAATACAAGCTGTAATAAAAGGACTGACAGACTGGGTCTGCAACATGCCTGACCTGACAATTAAGCAAACTCACTACCATGTCAGCTTGCCAGATGGATCATCTACTCATGATGTAACGTGTATATTGGGAGTGCAACTTCCTATTTTATGTTTGCTGAGCTGAGAAAGGGAGAGGGAAAAGACAAGTTTTTATTTGATCTAAACCCATTCGTTTCAAGCATGTTTAATGATAGCAATGTGTGACATAAAATCCTAGGCCCTTGTCCATGTTTATTTTAGTTTCAAGCAATGGGGAAAGATGGAAGAGATAAAATTATAGGCTCAAAGTGTCTGTTGTTGTAGAACAGCAGCTTGAGCCCTGAATGAGCTTTCCTTGCTGCACTCCCCAGGACTCTCAGATAAGTCTTGCAGAGCCAGGTAGGGATTTGAGAGTTTGGTCCTGAGAAAGGTCAGGTTGGACTCCTTTTCTAATTGTTTGCTCTAAGCTTACTAAAGGTAGTAGTTCCATACTGAAAGAGAAGGGAGGAAAGAAATGCTCAGTCTGAATTATCTATCACTAACTTGGACTTCCTTTTAACATAGTCTCACCCTGAACCTGACAGGGAGCTGAGCTCTTTTCAGACCTGTGTCCCTGAGACTCTCAGAACTCTTGCCTGCTCTTGTGTAACCTTGGCTGAGCCATCTTGTGTTTGTGGGCTGCACTGTTTTTTAAATAAGGATAAATCCCTTTGCCTGACTGCTGCAAGGTGTTTGAGTGAGTGTTCAGTACCTGGTGCAGCGAGGATGTGTAGAATGTTGTGCTCTTTGTGACCTGTAGCATTTGCATCTGGACCTCTGATACTTTCTTCTCTCCATTCGTATGTGACTGCAGCCCAAGTGGATTTAAATAAATTGTCTCTCTCCAGAGCTTATGTTGAGCACAACCTTGCAAATTTGTACAGCTGGTTTGCTTTTCTGTGCGCCTAAGGTAGCACAGCCAGCACCAAAGGAGGTGTCTGTTTGTCTTACCAAGATGCTGTTCCTCATTTTCAAGCTGTTCTCTGCTTAAGAACACCTTATATATCCAAACCAGGTCCCTTCAGTCTGGTTTCTAGAAAAAGAACCCTGTCTGGATCAAAAACTGGAATTTAAGCCTCGGCTTTTTGGTATCGCTCTGTCAAACGTCAGTGTATATAGACCTGAAATTTAGAATCTAAAGTTGTCCATCCTGCATCAGATGAATGGTCACTCCAGCTAGGTGTCTTTCCCAATAAATGCCAAAGGTCTAAGACAAGAGTAGTGGGAATTCATAGCAATACTGCTCCAGAATATTTCCCTTTATCTAAGGATTTACCGTTCATAAATTTTGACTTGGTAAAAAAAATCCATAATTCTTAGTCAGGGATTTTCCTCATCAGATGATCTAATTGCTTTGTCAGTTTGTGTAAATCTCTGAAATCTGAGGCATCCCATGCCAAAGGAGGCCTATGGAAATAGGGCAGACCCATCTTCTTTGTATTCTTCATTTGCTTCCTACTAGGCTGCTGTGCTGGTTTGAGGCTAATTGGAATATTTCAATGAGAGAAATTAGATCATTGGTTACAAAAAGAAAATAATGGTGATGCCTATATCATTCACTGGTTTGCTGAGAGGGATAAAAAGCCAAAATGTAAACAATTTATCCCACTCTGGTCTGTGATGCTGCATCTATTCACTTCCTCTTCACTCTGATATCTTCTCCACTTAAACTTGGCTAACAGAAAATAATGTAAGCTTTGCTGGTTGTTTTGTTTGTCTGGGGAACTAGAAGGGGAAAGAGAAGGGTAGCTTTGAGCTCGTCTGGGCAGCTTTATTTGTCCAGGAGGGAGTTTGGATTTCTTTATTATTTCTAGTTTGTATATAATAGTAAATATTTGTAAATATATTGCTTGTAAATATATATGCTTGTAAATTTTGCTTTGCTGTAAATATAACTTCGTCTTACTTCCAAGCCATATGAGCCTGGAAAATTTCAGTGTTTTTTTCTAGCACTGGAAGAGACAGAACAAGCATTCCTCCTGTTTCTACCAAGCAGAGTTTTAGCTGTCTCTTTCTAAGGCTCAAGGCCTCTGTTATACTTAGTTAACTGTTTCAGAGCAATTTGAAAAATTCATGTGGCATCTATTTATTTCTGATCAGGTATTGCTGTCTAACTGCAAACCAGTGAGTTTGAATGTCAAAAAAAATGGAAGTGTGTCTTGGATCTGTGTTATTTCCTTGGCCTTTTGCTGTTGACTTACTCTGAAGCAATAGACTAACTGTGGATTTTGTTTGTTAGAGATGAAGCTTGTGATTTGGCTGTAGGACTTGCTCATCAGAGTCAGTCACCCTAGGATTAAACAATTTGTTAGATTTTTTACCTCCTTGCTAAAGTATTTGCATGATCATTACCAAAGGCAGTATCCATGGGCACTTTGGTGCTTGCACGTACAGAGTGATAGGACACATACAAGATGAGCGATTTGTGAGAGTGTTCTGATGCAGCTGTGGTACTTTGGAAGGGAATGGAATCATAGAATCATAGAATGGTAAGGTTGGAAGGGACCTCAAGGATCATCTAGTTCCAACCCTCTGCCATAGGCAGGGACACCTCCCACTAGCACAGGTCACTCAAGGCCTCGTCCAACCTGGCCTTGAACACCTCCAGGGAGGGAGCAACCACAGCCTCCCTGGGCAACCTGTGCCAGTGTCTCACCACCCTCACTGTAAAGAACTTCCTCCTGACATCCATTCTAAATCTCCCCTCTGCCAGTTCCAACCCATTGCCCCTTGTCCGGTCATTACAAGACCTTGTAAATACTTCCTCCCCAGCCTTCCTGTAGGCCCCCTTCCGATACTGGAAGGCTGCTATAATCTGTTGGTTTCCTTTTCCTCACAGACCTCTGGTGTTTTCCCTGTATTTTTCAGAAGATTTTTAACTGTTCTAGCATTTAGTCACCCATCAGTGAAACAGAGATGGTAATAATCACATATCCTACCTGGCTGTCTGACTTCAGAAAGGATTTTTGGATCTTCAGCAGAAAATTATTCTGCAAGCACAAAAAAATATGGTTTTGTCAGCCTATGTAAAAAATGGTTTCTTACAGTGAGAAATCAGTATGTCTTTTTATTTCCTGTAAAGGAATTCAGCATCAGACTCTTCCAAGTGTTTTAGGTAATGTTTTGCATTATAGATTGTGTACTGTTAATTTAATTTCAAGTTCTATTCAGAGAAGGAAATGTTGAGTGTACTCCAGTGTTTTACGCTGCGATTTGATCAGCGTGTTAGTAATCTGGCAGGACTTAACTTTCAGAAACATGTAAGAGCTCAATACATAAGAAATGAGTAAGATATGTACAAGAACATGTGTGCTAAATTAAAGCTAAATTAAAACTTGAGCCCTGTTGGGCTGAAATTGCTAGCACTTCTCCAGCTCTTTTTCTGTCTTCTAAAACTCCTCTGCATAACCAGTATGAATCTCATACGCTCTGCATTATTTTACTGCTCTACCATGGGGACCTGTAGAGACAGTGAAAGCTCTGTATAGAAGGTATTGTAAAGTGAGGGAGGGAGCCCAACAAAGCTAATTATACAGACACTCCCACTCTATTACCCTTTAGAGAAATTGAGCCTAACATTCTGCTCTTAAGCTTGTTAAACTATTCTTTTTGGGTGCAAGGATCTTATTGAGGGAATGAAACAGCTACACAGTGTAATCAGAACGGGAATTGGAGCAGATCATTATATTTACTCATTTGATTAGCCATAAAATAGCTACTGAAGTCCTTATTTTAAATCTGCTTAGCAGTTGTGTAGCAAGGCAAACTGTGTGTTTTAATTAGAAAAGAAAGTGTGCTATTTTTTTAATAAGTAATAAATACATGAGCACATGCACATTGTGATCCTGTTTATGTAAATAACCTCTTCCCTGTGGGTGTTCTTGCCTCCAATTTGTTCAAGGCCTGTCTGCTTCTAGCTGCAAAGAACAGGAATGAAAGGTTCTGCACATCTACTGTTGAAAGTGCAGTATCTGGGACTTAAAATCCATTAGGGTAAAACTGCTATAGGAGGGATGGGAAACCCCAGGAAAGAACGGGTATGGAGAAATGGTAGGACCTGAATTACTGGAAAGACTTTAGGTGAGGTTGTGCAAACAATCTGTCAGGAACAGCTTAAGCAGGGTCAGTCCTACCTTAAGGGAGAGGACTGAACCGAACAACCCCCAGAGGCCCCTTTCAAGCTGTAAGAATTGCTTAGGAAAAGTGAGGCCATACTACATCCTCAGGGGGTGACCAGCCATCTCCCATTCCCTGAGGAAGCTGAAGTCTCAGGTGTGCTCAGGCAGGGACAGTGCCTCAGTGCCTCATCTCCTCTGCAGTCTCCTAGATATGCAATCCATGACTGCCTTGCAGTCATTGACTGCCTTCGTGCACAGAGAACAGCTGGGGATACCCAGCTTTCTCTCTAAGAATAATTCACTGCCCTGCTACTGATCTGTCCATAAAGGCTTGGACGTGAGCCATGGCTGAGGTTTCATTTTCTGGCTTCCTTTGCAGTCTGAGGGACTTGCAAATCAGATATTCCAGAGGCGGCAAGCTCTGTGGCCATTGCTTTCTCAGTTCAAGATGGTCACTGTCTTCATGTTTCTTAAGTATACAGTATGCCTTTAGGAAGCTCAAAGGCTGCAAAAATATTTCAGCTTTTTATTTATTTATTTGGTTTTAAGACAACCTGAAATAGTGAAGTAAGCTTGGTTACAGAGTGAAGATTTGTTTAAGGCTTTAGACTATTCATGTTGAGATGACTGTTGGCAAGCATATGATGTGTTGCTGTATCTTTGTGGGTCACTGAAAAAGTCATGTTAATAGTGACAGTAGCAAAATCATTCTTGTCATATTGCCTGTGGATGACAAGACCTTTGGGCAGCAGGAGTGGGGGCAGTTAACACTTTAGCATTACAGTTGTAAGGGGTGAAATAACTACTTGGTATAGTAACTATTTATGGAGAGATTCTCCATCTCGTTGATTAGACTGGCACCAAGAATTAAGACCACTTGCAAATGGCCACAAATCCTACTGCATTGAGAAGTCATCTCCAGAGAGGCTCAAAGTATTCCCTACCAGATGTGCTGAAAGGACCTAAAAGGAGCCACCTCAGAGAAAGGAGGCTGGCTATTCTGCATCTGCCAAGGAAAGATTGATGCCTAGGGCTGTTACTCTGGCATCATTACACCTCACTAAGTTGTATAATCAGGACATGGGGCAGCCAAAAATAACAAACCAAAAAGATTCATTATTAGGCCCAGCATGCCATTAGGTATAACTTCATGGCTAAGAGAGTAAGCATCTGACTATAAAGAAATTAGAAGTATATTATAAATTGTAACAAACACCTAATTCTCTTTTTTTATGTGGCCAGAACACCTGCAGTTGGATGAGGCTGTTCTGCATAGCCCTGTATCATTGTAAGCACCTCAGGGCTCACCTGGCTGGCAGGAGGAGCAAGGTCTAATGGCAAAAAGTGGAAGGCTGCATGGTTCAGCAGGGAAGATACTTAGGGGCTTTCTCCAGACTACTACAAACCTGTGTCTCCCACTGACATTAATGGAACACTCAACACTGATGCCAGTTCTCATTTCTTCCCATCCATCAGTCTTTGCTCCAATGCTTTCTGAGCCATGAGGATGGAGAGAGCCCAGGTTCAGTCCCACAAACACAATATCTGCAGTATAACTGAACAAGTGACCACACTGAGGGAGAATTTCTAATACTACATCTACCCCTTTGACACAAACCTTTCCCAAGTGAGAGCTGCCTTGCACCTAGGGAAACAGGGTTTGTGTTTAGAACACGTCTGCGATCGTTGGACTGGATCAAGCTGCTGTTGTGTCACTTAAATGTTATAGTCTTTCAAGTTGTCACAATGACTTTTAAATTGAAGCAAAGGTGATGGCTTCCTTTCCCTATCAACAGTTGTGCCATTTCCAGAGCTGTGCATTCTGGCACTCTGGCTTTCTTGTTTTGAGGATTTTTATCCCCCCACCCTCGACCTCCTTTGCTCATGTTATTTGTGACTCACCTGCTTGGTTGCCTGAGGGTGTGGTTAGATCAGGGCACTCAATTCCATGTTTCGATCCAGTCAGGTGTTTGCAGCCAAGGCATAACTTTTCATAGTAGTTTTGTGTCCTTTGCATAGTGTTGTATCCCTTCCAGGGAAAAGTGTACTCCTGTAATCCAATCTAAAAGGGCTCCTAAAAGAACTATTTAACTATTTCTCTAGAAGTATGTAATAAATTTCCCAGGAGAACTGATGCTCTTCTGCATAGTGGAGGCATGAGAAAGCATTTAGTGAGATTTCCCAAGGGATGAGTGTGAATGTTTCTATTCCATAGACTAATCTGCTATTACTGCTTATTGCAGGGGCATGTGACAGTGCACAGAGCATCTTTGGCTTTGCTCATGTTCAGCCACTTCAGAAAGGGAACCACAGAATGTTAGGTGTTGGGAGGGACCTGCAAAGATCATCCAGTCCAACCTCCCGGCCAGAGCAGGATCACCTAGAGTAGGTCACACAGGAATGCACACAGGTCAGTTTCGAGTGTCTCCAGAGGAGGCAACTCCACAACCACTCTGGGCAGCCTGTTCCAGTGTTTGGTTGCCCTCACAGCGAAAAAAGTTTTTCCTTATGTTCAGATGGAACCTCCTGTGCTCCAGCTTGCTTGCTTTGGGTCCAAACTCTTACGTGCCTCTGCTCAGGAAAAAAAATGCTGGGTTAGCTTGCTGAGATGGTCTCCCATAGGTGGAATGAGCTACCCCACACACAGTCCCACCACCACCATACACAGAGTTTTTATCTGTGAAACAAAGGCAAATGCACACCCATTTCTGTACCTGTCTAGTTGTAAATGTTGGGAACTCTCTGGACTTTTTCCAAAGGCTGCAAGATGCATTTTGGCATTTACAAAGCAAAAAGATTGATGCATATGTTTATGTAACAGGCAATGGAGAGTCCATTGCAGTCCTGGTGAATCAGTCGTAAGTTACTGGTCGCATGCTAATCCCTTAAGAGCCTACCTGGACTGGAGCAATACACACCAGGACCCTGATAAGCCTGAGGTTATGCCATACACTCCTGCTCCCAGTCCAGCTGTAGTGTTGGTGTTAGCAGGTGAAGCACTGTGAGCTGAGGAAGTGATGACTTGCCATGATGGCAGGTGAAATGCCTGAGCTGCTCTGGCAGCTGGGCACTTAGCTGCGGGTGTTTGAGCTCGAGGTTGCTGAGATTTTGGGTAGGAAGAAAAGAAAATCAAATCTTGAAAGATTTTTGATTGAAAGATTCCCATTTGAAATGGGAAATCTGGTCTGGTATCTAGGTGGGAAAATGTGTGGCATTCACAGGAAGCTCAGCTGGGCAGAGCTAGAAGAGCTAAAGATGATGATGTTCTGACTGTTGTAGGGCAGGTATGTCACTGCCTTTTAGCCCACTGAGGATAATGCTTTGCAAGGGACGTCCTTTCCCAGGCTCAACTGGGAGTTGGTAAGCTGCTGGATTTGTGGAGCTATCTGAACACAGGAAATCCCAAAGCCCCATTTCAACCCTCCTCACAAAGGACCAAGTCACCTCAGCTTCTGGGTTGGTGACGTTGAAGTTGAATTTCTCCTCAGCCTTTGCGCTGTCTGCTCTAAGGTCACCTCCAGTTTCAGATGAGGAGGAGATACTGTTGAAGTGCCCCCCTCCTGGCAGAACCGGGCGGTGACTAAACTCAGTGTTGTGATCAGCTTTTGGCCCAAGCATTCCATTGGTGTAATTAATGCTGCATGAGGGTGAGCAATTACTTCTCTGAAGCCCTTGCAGGCTCTTTGGGTCTGCCCATGCAGCGTTTCTGTCTATGCCTTCCTCTCCCATTCAGGGTTGGTGGAATGACTAAGTAGTGCTGACGGCATTGGTTGTTGGCCTGTATTAATTATTTCCGCGGGTTCTATTTACTTGCGTGTTCCCTATGGGAATGCTGTGCATACAGATCACAGCAGCACTTAATTTTATTGCAGTAAGCGGCTGAGGTTGGGGAAGGGGAGGGGGAAGAGGAGAGAGAAAGGGTCGTGTATGCGTCAGCCCTGTCAGACTTCTCCTTCTGTTTCATTCGCGCTGAGGTTTTTATTATCATTAAGCCGATTGTATCTGTGGCACAAAGGGCTGAGTTACCTCGGTAACCACACTAGCTGGGATGGTAATCCATTTATAGCATCACTGCTCAGGTCTGATTAAATTAGCATGCTGATGACGTAAATGCTTGGCTGGGTGATGCTGACAAGGCTGCTCCTAATAGGAACTCTCGCCCTTACATTTATTCTCGTTTATTTCATGAGACCCCTGCAGGAAATGTACAGAAATAAGGCTACAGATGATTGACTCTTGTTTTCAGAACAACTTGTGCTGCTAGCAACAGACAGTGCTTTATCTGAATGCAGACGGCAGCCTGCACATTCTGCCTTGTTTCCTCCCGCTGCAGAATTCCCCACGCAGCCGTGTCGAAGCAGAGCCCTGCTCTCAGCCCTGCTTGCCATCTGCCACAGCAGCAGCAGGAGCAGCTCCTCTGTCTGATGGTTATTTCCAGACACCTCTACAAAAGAAATAAAAAGGATAATAGTAGAAGAAAAGGAACACCCTGGCTCTTTACTCCCTCTCGTGAGTTTCCTGCAAACACAGACATCCTTTTACTCATTCGAAACGAGCCAGTTATTTATGACTGAATTTTCATTATTGAACAATAACATTCAGTCCTAGCGTTTAATACCATGTGGATCAAATGCTTTCAGCATCTTCTGTCCAGCCCCCCTTGAGGGGAGCACTGACAACTGCATGATCACATAGCTCTGCCTGTTTGATGAAGTGGTGAGAACAAGAGGACTGAGAGTTGCTGAAACTCCTGGCTTTCCTTCCCAGCCCTGCCTCTGATTTACTGGATGAGCACTCTTTGGGGATGGCGGCTTCCTTACAGGCTGTTTTGGGCTCCCAAAACTTCAGTTTTTCATCTGTGAAAAGAGAATTTAANTCCTTTTTTTTTTTTTTTTTTTAATTCCTCTTTTTGCAGGAGGTATGGGAGTGATTAAGTGTGTTAAGTTCCAACAGTATTTGGAGATCCTCAGGTGGAAACTCTGAGGTTCTGAACAATTTAACACTGTAACTGTCAGATTTGATTTATCCAGTCAGCATAGAAGGATTTAGAAGGAATTTTTAAACAAAAACCATTTTGGGATGGAGGACTAAAAATGCAATAAATTTTAAGCAGCAATAAATAGTTTGGCATTTGCCCTGGAGTGTGAGCAGATGTGGCTGCATGGAAACCACTGGAGCTACACCTGCTTTGAGTCTGATTTGGACATGAAAATCTGTTACTTGTGAAACAAAGAGCATGGTTTTGAGACACAAATCAGCAGGCCCAGTACTGTCATTTTCTTGGCCTGGCAATTCTCATCTAGAGCTTGCTGGGGTCTGGTCTTTGGGAACAACAGGGAAAAGGGATGGTGTTTGGGTGCATGGGAGCCCTCTCTCCATGCCTCTTGCAGCTCTGATCGCTCTCTTTGGGAATTGTCCAACACCTGGGAGGCGCCACCCAAAATTTCAAGGCATTGCCCTATAAAAATGAGGGATGCTGACTAAGCTGGAGCATCTGGGCACTGCTCTGCTTGCTCAGTGTTCCCAGCACAGTGATAGGGAGCAGCCAGGATGGGGACATTCCTGCCCATTCCTTGGTCTGTGTGGTGGGCACATGTGTTGTCCATGGCCTCAGCATCACTGTGCTGAGATGTCACACTGCTCACCAGCCTCCTGCCGGAGCAGGTGCATGTTTTTAATGAACATATTTGAAAGGATTCGATTCTACTTCTGGCCCAGTTCAAAGCATCCCTCCATCAAGAAGTCCTGTGCCCATGTCTGGCATGCCTTATCCCAGGGCTTTCCTCTAAATTTAAACTTTAATGGCTAATACCATTATTTTACAATTTCCAGTGGGAAAAAATTGTGAAAAGCCATCAGAAGCAGCATGTTCAGAAAGGGCTGCAATACTCCTTGTCTGAACTCTGCCTCCTCCAGAGGTGACAGTCATGAGTAGCATTTTGCTGTGTTAGTTACTAGGTAATTTTCAGCTCCTGGTAGAGTGAGCTGCCTCTGAGGAACCTGAACTCCTGGTGACCCACCTGGCACATGAGGTGATGGAAACTCATAGCAGAAATGTCCATCGGTGTGCTAGGGGGACTCTGAACTTGTACCAGGCCTGGAAAGCCATCTCTTTCCTCCTCAGGTCCATGGATCTTTGCTTAATAAGTAAATGACCAGTCCTTTCTTAATTAGCACTTACTCTGTGTGCTGGAGCTGACAGAAGTGTATGGAGAGGAGGTGGCGTTCTCTGTTCCGGCAGTCTTGGCAACCTGACTGGCAATATTTTGCCATCAAGACCACGTCTGTCCATTTCAGGAGCATCATAGGAGCTTAGCTGAGGTATGCACCCTTGGTTTTCAGCTATTTTTTGGAAGAGTTGTGAAAAATAAGAATCATGTTTTGGTCTGAAAGGCTCTGCCATTGGCTTGGTTTGCTGAAGGACAAGTTACTCTGACTCTAGCAAGCATATAAGTCAGAGGACGACTGCAGTGCAAAAGGGAAAGTCCCACTCAAATTCCCCTCCCTTCCCCACAGGTTTCTGTGATTTTTGGCATGAGAGTGTTGCTATAGAGTGCCTGGAAATTTTCATTATAGGTGAGCAAAATTTCAACTCATTTGTCTACCAAATTAGTGCGAGGCAGGAGATGAACAGTAATAAAATTCCTGTTTGTTGAAACGGACCTGTTCTTGCTCATTTGGAGAAAAAGAAAAGCCTCTTGTGTTTGCATATATTTTGATGTTGATGCTGCTTGAGCCTGATCCCTCATTTTTGTGAAGTCTTTGGGATGTTTTTGTATTTCATTCAAGTAAGAGGGGAATCTGTTGGCAGGATTTGATTTAACACCATGGGGATTTCTTTGTATTCGTTGAGGGGCAGTAAAGCAAGAGTTGGGGGGAATTTTTTTAACCATTTTTGTTGTTCTGAAGGAAAGTTTGCCGGTTATTATTTCACAAGCTTTTATCTGGTGCTGAGTCATGGAACTGAGAGCATGTGTAGGCGTCTTAGCATAAGAGAGAGTAATTCTGTCATTTACATTTACAGACAGTTATGCTTTCCAGAAAACTTTTTTTTTTTTCTTGTGGGTTGCAAAAGTGATTAATCTGCTGCTGAAACTGTCAAAGGAGGTTTTCTGTTTAAGAATTTTTTTGAAAGAGAGAAAAGTCTGTTTCTACTTATAGGAAAGAAAAAGATTGAAATGAAAAAAAAAAAATACTGAAAGAACAGACAGGAAAATGTTCCCTTTCCTAATGGTATTTTCCCTTTTTCTTTGTATGTATCTATCCGTCTATCAGCCTATATATCCATCTGCCTCTCATGGAAAAGTCATGTAGACTTTGATAGATACAAAACTAAATATAGTAGAGTTATGGCTGAGTTCAGCATCATCAATTCCAGCTGTTAAAAATATCATGGGAACTGTTTAAAATAATTTGTATTTTCTTTCTTTAAGAAAAAAAAACTTTGTTTCTTCCATCAGGCCCCTTAGCTTTTATCATGTTTTAAACTTTTTTCTGCAGTCTTGAAAACTACTTTTTAAAATTAAGTCCAAAATCTTCAACTAAAGCTTTCTTTGCAGTAGTAGTAGTAGTAGTAGGGTAAACAATTTCATTTTTTCCCCCTTTCTTCCTCTTTTGCCTTTTTCATTTTATGCTTTTCCATTTTTTCCTTTGGAAAAAAATAAAATTAGCTACTGGTTGGTGTTTCCTCTGTTATTAAAAAAAAAAAAAATTAATTAGAACTGAGACCAGATTTTCCCTCTTCAGGGTATATTCTCAGTGCTGAAAACTGTAGTGCTGTTGGAAGGCTAAAGAGAGTGTACTGGTTTCAATTGAGTATGTATAGCCCATCAAAATCAATGGGCATGATCTTCTGTGTTTTTTGTTTGTTGTACCTGTCCCTAAGGAGAATCTGGACACACGAGGAGAATTTGAACAGACAAAATACTTAGCTTGGAAATTTAGGCACTTCTCTAGCAAACCAGGCACTGATGTTTTCAAATGGTCTTCCCTCAGAGTAGGATGGGGGTAACAAAACTTGAGCTACTTTCAGCATAGTTTATGGGATTCTAGAGTAGCTGGTACTGTGTTTAGTTAGAAGAAAACTGTAGTTGTCACAAGTAGGTTGAAAAGGGAGGTTGAGTTCCTATCGCCTCACCTCCCACTGAGGAAAGCATGCAGAGCAGAAGGGATGTCCTCTCCATCTCCCACCTAGCTGAAGGCTGCAGCCCAGACCCTAATACCATGTCTGCTTGGTTGCTTTTGTTACAAGGGTTGATTTTTGGCATTTCCCTTGTTGCTGCTCGGATGAAAATGTCTGCTCTCCATTTCCTACAGCAACCCTTTGTGCTTTCCTAACCATAGTAGCTTTAACTATGGTCCTTTGGCCTTCAGCAGAAAATTATTAGTGCCATATAAAAGGATTATTGATTTTTACATCACATGGCCTACGAGGCTTTGGAAATGTCTTCCTGTTAGTGTGGCTTATCTGTAGCTTTTAGGAAAAGGTGAGCTCTGGGCTCCGGTTTGGGTAAATGCCCACTACATTTAGATCTT
Organism: Semnornis frantzii; assembly: GCA_013399775.1. Classification (NCBI taxonomy): domain Eukaryota; kingdom Metazoa; phylum Chordata; class Aves; order Piciformes; family Ramphastidae; genus Semnornis; species Semnornis frantzii. Next base: position 19,030 of record VWYK01010545.1, on the reverse strand, counting down.
TCCACTGGAGCACCACACGCTGCGGCTTGGCTGCTACATTAGCGGGGAGGGAGGCTTAACCTACCTCCTGACAATTCCGTTGAGAGGCCAGTGACTCATTTAGAGAATTCAGTGAGTCCACAAGGGCTAGAATGATACTTCTGAAAGCTTATAGAATGTCATTGCTTTGTGTTTTAACAATTGGGTCCTGCAGTGAATTCTTGTGGGTTGTTATGGCAAAGAGATTTATTGATGACTTGTGATGCCAGGACGCTTGCTCTGTGCATATTTTTTGTTTGTTTTTTTTCTTAAAATATGAGTATGTCATGAACTGCACAGAAGAAAAATAAAAATTCAGACTCAGACCTGAATTCTCCCTGCTCCCCGTGAGTTCAGGTCTGGTGCTTAATTTGACCTGTGACAAACAAGAACGAAAACTGCAAAACTCCAGTTCGGATCCAAAATTCCTTTCAGTTTTTGGGCATCCACTGCTGAGTTTTGGACAGCGTTGAGCCCTTGTTAGAGTGTTGTTGAAGCCAAACTGCTCAGAAGGACTAAATTAATACTCTCTAGTCCCAAGGTTTTTAACATTTAGCATTCCTGCCCCAGGGCTAGGAAGTCACTGTTTCAAATTCTGAAGTTAAAAATGTCAAAATCGGTTAGACTATAAATCCCAGTAGCCATCAATATGCATTTATACATCCACCACAAGGAAAGAAGTGAGGAGAGAGGGAGGATATGGCTGTTTGGTTTGAATTAGCACACTTGTATTTAATTCCTAATGCAGAAGTGTTTGTAAATGGGTGCATAGGTCAAGGTGCAGAGCTGGCCTGTGATATGAGCTGACTGGTGCTGCTGCTGTTAACATGCTGAGGTGGGTGCTTGGAGGTGCTGAGGTTTAGTCCAATGCAGGCTATATTTAGCTTCAATTATGAACTTAATTTGCTTTTGTTCAGGTTGCAGCAGTATGCCAAGACCTCCTGACGTGATGAGTTTTAGGCTAAGCTTGGCGATTATTACCCGGAGGAGGCTAGATTCATAGGATTCATTACAATTTGCATAGAAACCTCTACTCGGTTCCCAGTGAGGAGAAAAACCCTCCAAATATCGAGGCAGTAGTAGACTAAATCCCCATCTGCAACAACTAATATATTTGGAGTAAATCTGCCAGAGTCAACAGATGTGCTTAAGCTGTCACCAGTGTCGCTGAGATCAGAATCTGGCTTGATATAAAGCACTTTCAAAAAAAACATTACTTAGGCAGCAAGAGGTACTAAGAATATTCTGTTTCTTAGCTGTGGATGTAATAACCTTAAGATAATCAGCAGCCACGGAGCAAATGCCTTTGGTGTAAGAACAGTTTAAGCAAAGAAAATTATATATCATAACTTAATCAGGCTCATTAGGTCATTGTTGATGAACTTTGGCAACCTTTTTCTTTTAAATTCCTGAAACTACCGAGGTGATAGGAGTGTGGCACAGGAGAAAGACTCGTGTTAAATACTATGTGGGACTAAGCTGCATCACAAAAGCTGACATTTTTGGTCTAAGTGTATAACCTGCTCAGCATTATCAGTTGTTGAAAACGTAGCTCTTGTGTTCCAGTGAAGAATGAAGAGATATTTTTCATGTCGTTGTTGGAGTTTTTGGTTGGTTGGTTGGTTGTTTTTATATTAAAGCTTACTATGGTTATTTGTGGGTTTGTTTCCTCCAGGCATATTTAGGAAAAGTGGATTAAATTTAAAATGCTGTTCGCAACAGAACCAAGCCTGGGGAGGCAGTGGATTTGATGTCGCTTTATCCAGGCTTTTTAGAGTGATGCTGTGATGATTCTGAGTTTTTTATCAGTGTGTCTTTTGAGTAGACATTTTGTTAACCATACATTTAATGTAATTATATGCTCTCTATGAAGAGAGGGAAATTGTAAGGAAACACTGATTATTCTGAGTTAATACCTTAATTAAAAAATATTCTGATTTTCTATATTGTTTTGTGCTTGAGTATGTCTGTGGTACAGATGGCGGCGTGTCTTGTGCTATGAAGTAATGCTCTCTCTTTTGCTTTCCTGACTTGTTACAGTATTGCTTTGGTGTTTTGACTGGATGTGTTACAGTGAGCAAATTCTATGTACCTTGGTGTATGTATTTATATACCTTTAGAATAACAGCAAACCCACAGCAGGTGGAAGAAAATCCAGTCAGAGCAATTTCTCCACATCATACTTGGAGTCTGTGATACTGTGGAAAGTCTAAGGCAGCGGTGATAACCCAGGCAGATGGATAAATGAGGGAACGTTCCAATCTACTTCCCAGAAGAAGCCATCTGGGAAAATAGTTAAATTTGACCTGTTGTTGAAGCTCATCAGCCTTTTGGAAAGGTGTATGTTGGACATAACAGGAAAATAACCTCTCTGTCACGTCTGCCTGTCTTTTATGCTTTGGTTTTCTTTTTCAGTTGAGCTGTTATTTCTTTGGTGAAGCTGTATAGTTTTTATCTGCTGCTAACCACTCAAGTTACTAACTTGAATCATTTTGTAGCCCACTAAAAATGCTGGCGGATGGCAGTGGGTTCCGGACCTCAAGTGAACCATAAGAAAGCAGATGTTGTATGAACATGGAATTGTTCACTGACGCTTCTGCTCTTCTGCACTACTCTTTGCACAGGCTTTAAAATGTGACGAAGCGAAGAATAAAACCACATGGTTTTCACAGGAAATAGAGACAATACTAACATTGAAAATGTTTATGCCCTGTGGTAAGATAATTTTTTTTTATCTGGTTTAATAGAGTTTTGGAATTCGAAAAGATAAATTGATTATAAATGCAAGCAATGCAGCAAACAAATTGAATCATAAACAAGCAAGAAGTAACACAAAAGTAAACCAAGTAGTGTCTGAGTGCATATGTATTTCATATTATTTTATGTGTGTATATGCACACTTTTTTTTTTGTGTTCTCTAGAATTAATAAAGGAAGAAAGCTTGCAGACTCTATATAAACACTTTTAAGATTCCTTTGCAATTTAGTAGGAAATGAGAAGCTTTTATAGAGTTTCTGGATTATTATTTGTGTGTTCAACACACAATAGACAATGATAACTATTCCGTGTAAGTTGCAGAACACTTCCCCAGAAGACTTCATGAATACATGTGTTTTGTCATGTCAGGCAGCAGTGCACATCTCTTCCCTCACTCACCCATCTTCCATTACACATTTTTAATCTTTTTTGTTTTTTAAAAGTCATGATACAGATCCATGGGTAGCACCATCATCTGTATAACCCTCCTGCCTGCTCATATTTATCACGCACATGAACTCCTTTACCATTACAAATGGCATGTTGTAAAGGAAGAAAAAAAGCATTTTAAAGCCTTTAGACAGTGTAATTGTGATACCCTAAGCTTCACTAGCTTAGTAATAACAAAAGTCTTAAAAATACTTTGCTTGCCCCAAATTCTTACTTATAGGGAGGTAGGGGCTTCCCCATTGTCAGGCAATGCACCATTTTGCCTAAGTTAAGCAAGGAGTCTTGTTCAGCCCATTAGAAGGGCTTGTTTTGCTGAATGGGAATGCTTTGGACATTCCTGTATTGCTAAGCTTTGGAAAAGGTGCTCTTTACAGAGCTCAGTTTCACTACTCCATGCCCATAATGACTTGTCTTCACATGGTACCACTCAGTCTTATTCTGTGGTCTTCTCTTCCAGGATTCTATGCAGTAGTTCTGCATTTTGATGTAACCAAAGGACTGTGCGGCACAGCTCCATGTGTAATTCACGGTGATGTGCCACCAGTTCAGCCAGTGCAGGGGGCTGCCATTGCATGTTCTCGCGGTCCAGATTGGTGCAAATTTGACATTTTGGTGTTGGGAGTGGGAAATTACAGAAATATCCCAAGATGAACTCAGAAAACATTTCACTTCCCATGACTGGCATCCTCTGTAGCTTTTTAACAAAGGTATTTCTTCTGATGATCTTGTGAATGAAGTTGCTACTGCATTTGAACTGGTCAAGTTGAACCATTTAAATGGGGGAGTTTTAATTGTAACTAGCTAAAATTATGGCCCTTGCCTGTCCACCAGAGCTAGAAACATTTAGGTTAATTGTTTGCATGTAAAATTGGTCTCTCACATGGTAAATAACAGATGATCACTCATCAGAAAAGGAAAAACAAATGAAAAAGATTATATTTTTTTATTGTGGTGATAAGGTAGGCAAATAATATATATAGATATCTATGCAGAAAGAGTAGGAAAAACAAAAAGCTTCCTTGGCATTACACAGTTGTGTATAAGAGACCAAACTTTTCAGATGTGTTCAAGGTCTTTGGAATTACTGGAGTGTTGGAGACTGGAAATACAGACTGCCTAGAACATGTATCCTTAACTGTGCACATCAGTTGCAAACGGCTGTTTACCATGATGAATTATTGGAGATCAACTTGTTACCACCTTTTCTTTTGTGCACTCTCTTCTGCCTTTTTTTTCAACCTGGACCACAGGCAGTAGGAAATAAGTTGCGAACAGGAACAATAACAACTGTGTTGACTTCTATTCCACCTGTGGCAGCAGCTGAAAAACAGATCAGTGCTCAGAAGCAGTTGTGTTCTTTTAACACTTTATGGCATCTGTAAGGTATTCTCTTTATTTAAGAGTTATAGATGAATGCTTCTCTAAGTTTCTTCTTCTTTTGGTATTATGCCTAGGAGCAATCTGTTTAAATACCTTGATAGCTTCTGGTAATCAAGCCAACAAGCTAAATCCCATATAAGCGCATCTGGGAAGTGTGAGTGTGGTTGCTGAACTGAACACAGCCCATGCCTCCATGACATTTGCTTCTCAGCTGTAAACTAGAAATGAGACAATGATGAAACTGTGAAGGAAGCTCCATCCTGTTATAAACATGTTTTGACTGGAGGTTTTAAGATTTTTGTATCAGACTTCAAAGTTTTTGGGCTGGATTCTAAGGGCGTTTTGACACCTGAGGAAATGGTGTTAGCAACCGAGTTTTGTGCACCGCATAACAGCAGTGCAGAGGGGACTGATATGTCCTCAGTGTGCTTGGCTTACTATCTGGACATTGCAAAAGAGGTCAGAAAGTTCTGTCTATTGAAAAAGCATCAGGTATGTTGAATGGGAGCAGTGCATCTGCCCAGGATGTCTGGTTATTAAGCAACACGGCTGGAGCTCTGCTGGGACTCCAAGCATCTGAATGCCCCAAATGAAAGGTCAGATTTTTTTTATTTCCCCCCCGCCCCGACTCAGATGTTATTTCAGACAGAAAACCAACGATATGTTCAGGAGAACCTGGCCATACATTATCACTAGCAAGGCAGTTTGTTCAAATAGAAAATTTGTAAATCAGCAGGCATTAGATGGATCTGCACTTAAGAAAACCCCATGAAATGCCTGTTCACATTTTCAGGTACTTCAAGGCCCAGGTTTCAAATTGAGGGTGAGCTGGGATCTGCTGTTTCAGACAGGAGGGAGGCTCAGCCTAGCCACTGCTCCTGGCAACTCATCAGCTGTAGTTCCCGCAGGAGCCACTATTCAGCATGAAGGTGGAAAAGGTGGCAAGAAAGAATGGCTCACCGTTGTCACCTCTCCTTCGTGTGCTGGAAGTGCCCTTGCAGGCCAGCCTTTTGGTCTTGCAATGGCTGCACTGTGTGGCAGTATCCTGGCTGATTTTTTGGGGTGCTGGCACTCCAAATTCCCTTTGGTGTGCAGCACTAGCTGAGCTTGAGTGGCAGTGCACTTAATGCAGGGAAAAGATATCTGTACTTCTTACAGTCACGTTAAAATTACCTGCTTATTGTGGAATTTGTCTCCACTGACTTGTGCTGTCTAAATATTCAGTGACTTGGCTTTTTATATGCTGCTTTAACAGTCAGTGAAGTGATTCCCCTGGTGGATGATTCATCTCCCCTGTTCTAGGCTTCGATATTAGAGTAGTATAAATGACCCTGTGGAGATGCATTTCACAGAGAACTTCAGGCACCTCCAGCTAGCCAAGGTGAATGGCAGTTGCAGCTTCTGGAGAAAGGTTGTTTTTCCACTCTTCACTGATTTTCCCACCTAAGTCTCCAACTGCCACCACCACTGAGTGATACATAGAAGATTTCAGCTGACACATGCCTGAGCTGGCTCCGTCTTTCAATCCAGCTTGTGCTGGTGGACCATGCAGAAGAGTGGCTGAGGTAGGAAGAAAGATGCTGCTCCAGCACAAGGAACTGGCAGCCTCCTGGAAATGCTGTGTCTTGGGTTCAGCTCACTGGTAGTTGCCAGGTTTCTGCCTTTTGAAGAAGAGGTGTTGTTACATTCTTGTCCTGGAGTAGTGACTGAAATGCTTGAAAAAAGGCAGCCCCAGCTAGAGCTGTGGTTTTTGACCTGTGCTCTACAAACCTCAGGTATCCGTGGATCACTCCTGAAGTAACTAAGAAGTCAGTGAAAGTTAACTGGGAAAAAAAAAAAAAATCAACTCACAACTATGTGTTTATTGTCAGTAGATTAACTCTCTCTAGGAGCTCGTCTCTCCTGAAAACATTTAGGGGCTGCTGAGCATAAAGGCTGAAAACCACGGAGCTGGAGTAATGCATCTTTATGTGTGATAATTTGACAGGTAAAGGGCTAAAGCTATTCAAAAGCACCTTTATGAAAATTACCTGGAGAACTGAATAGAATGTGGTAAACTTTGTGTTGGCATTTTTGATCCAGTCTGTGAAAGTGAAAAACTGAAGGGTTTCTATAGAAAATACTCTACAAAATGCACAAAATAAAAGGAGAATGAAGGCCTTTTCATAAGGCTTCCAGCTGATCATATAGAATCATGCTCCTGCTGTAGACTCATTATTTTGTACTCCTTTTAAGATTTAATCCCTACAAATAGTATGAAATTATAGGCTAGTTTCTGTAGAAGAACAGGCTTCACCTCTACTACCTATGTGATCACTTTTTAGTTGTAGGTATAATACACTGAATTTAAGACCTACATAAACAATTTATTCAGAATGAAGAACCACACAGGTACTCAGAATTTTGAGTTTCCCCACCAGAGCAGCTTTGAATCCAAGTACCCAGCTTTGCCAGTCAGACCTCTAGGACAGCAAGGGTTTATTACAACACCACATACTTCTCCTTGGTGGAAGAATGTAAATGTTTATAAAACTTCACTGCATTTAGGAAGATAGGACAGGAGTTAGCAAGCAAAATGATTCCCTTCATGGTTACACAGAGCAACTTCTCTTATGAGAAGTGTTTTGAGTGTTTCTATTTTTTACCTTCCACATTGAGTTTTACTTGATTTTGTCAGTATTAGTTCACCTTCATTTGAACTGCTGGATAATTCATTTGTAGAAGCAGCAGTACATTTAGGTACTTCCATCTGTGTTTAAACAAAGCTCTTGTGCTTTCCCCATTTGAAAAGAGAGAAAAATAGATTTTGTATTATAATACTTGTGGTAGCTGAGGTTCTGAATTTAACTCCTTTCTACTCTGGTTTCTCTTAACAACTCTGCATTATCAGCACCTGGGGTTTCTAGTTTACTTGCTCTTTGCAAATATGAATTTGCAAGAAGAGGTTGATGGTAAGTAGCGTGGTTCTGATTTGCACTTGCGAAGTGTGTCAGACAGTTTCATCTAGTGCCTGGTGAGAAGAGGAAAGCCTGTCTTCCTCTGAAAACGGCCCTTAGAGGATGTCAGAGAGTGTGTTTGGCTGTGATAATCGCAAGTGCAATGTGGTTTGGAAATGAGCTGTCCAGGAGCTGCTGGAGGAAGGGTTGCCTGCACTTTGAATCCACTTCTTGTCTTTATCCTTTTTCTTTCTCCCGTTTCTGCTTGACTTGTGCTTCTGGACTGTCACTTCAATGTAAGTCTGCTTCATTGTGCTGGTAGACATTCTGCGGGCTCATTTGGAAACATTTTTGACAGTCATTTGTTTTGCTAGGACTGTGATATAGGTAGCCCTTTCCAGCTTTCTTTCGTTACTGCCTCTTCATCTACCTGGCATCTTTATAGCCGCATCCATCCCTCCTATCCTCCTCGTGCCTTCCAGGCATCTGCTGAAATCACTCTTCCCTGTGACACCTGAGTACTCTTTTCTCATCCTGCACATGCCCATCCTCAGAGCAGGAATCTTGTTCATAGTTCATGTGCATTTATGATGTGTTTTCTTAATCCATTAATAATCTAGAGCTTTGAGCCTGGGAGGATATTTGGGTGCGTGGCTGGACATGCAGACTGTGGCCGTCCATCTCTCAAGTAAAAGGGCAAAGGATTTGTCATGATACCTCACCTGTGCCCTTGCTCAAGAGCTACAGCCAAGGTTGCTTTTTACATCTCCATAAATCATCAGCACTCCAGTCACGTTGAATTCCCTCTAACCTGTCCTATTTCTCTGTTACACCACGTTAACTAACCTTACACCATCTTCCTGCCCTTAAGCCCAGGTTTCATCACACACTTGCCCAGTGCCCTCAGAGGAATTCAGAATGAGTCACACTGGGTGCCTCTGGGGACTCCTACTGATGCAAACTTCCTCCTCCTCAAGGCAGGCTGTGGTTTGAAGGCCACAATGCAGCCAGTAATTGTTAGCTTGAGTCTTTGCTATGAAGTTGATGGCAAAAGGTGATCTCTGGCTTGGGCACCAAAATTTCAGTCTGAAGTCAGTGAGGGGTTTTTTGGGTAAAGGGATTATCGTTCATTCATTCATTCCTAAGGTGTATTCCAGCCCAGCCAGTAGATTGGAATCAACATTAAGTGAAGTGTTATGTGTATCCTAAGTCTTGGTTCTTAGGATGGAATAGATTTCCATTGCATGAGCTTTTACTAGTGGTCTGTTATCACCTACTTCCAGAGTCTGTCTTCAGAAACAGAAGACATGATGAATAGGGCTCTGTTCTGTTGTTTTGGTCTGGGCTTTCTCTCTCCCTCCCAATAGGCCATTGTTTAAAAACATTATCTGCCTTCTTCCTCTTGAGATGGAAAAGAAAAATACTTTTATGGTCATAATTACACAGTGCCTTGTTGTGGACCTTTCATCCCATTACAGTAAGTGGGCAAACTACTGTCATTTACAAAAATGAAATAGATGAGGAAATGGGAAAGTTTCTAGCACTCCTGAGCACAAACGCCAAGCTGACACAGGAGAGTAAGTCTGACAGAAAGCAAATTTTCTTGCTAGCACTGAGGTCTGGTGCAGTTGTGTTCTGATGCTGGGATGGAGGAGTGCTTGCTTCTCATCAGGTGTTTCAGAAATAGAATCAAGCAGTAACAGAAGGCTACCAACCCTTAACCTGTGTCTGCCCTTGCAGTTCAATCAAGACATCCCTCAGCATCTCTTTACTCTTAGGTTCAAAATCTCTTCAGTTCTGCCTTGTCATGGATCTGTTGGCAAGGTCAGGTTTTGAATACAGTGAGATGTTTTTCTCTCCAGCAGCAATTTTGCCAACTTACTATTCCCTCCCTCTACATACACACCTTTTACATCTCTCAAGATAGAGTGATGCTCTTATTTGCCTGTTTTTATGCTCATTTATAGTGATTCCTCATGGGAGGTTTACTTTCATGGGAAGTGGTGTGATTGCAGGAGTAAGATCTTTACCTGTGCATCAGCAAAAACGTTTGTGTGTGTCACCAGAGAAAACCTAACAGTTGGGTAGTAGAGCTCCCTTTTTCCTTTGGTAAACTTGTTTGTGGCTGTGGACCAGAAGGTGAGCAGCTTGCTCTTTCTCTCCTTTTTCTTCATATGTACTGGTTGCCAAATGTTGTAGAGGGAAGGTGTCTGCCTGACTCCCTCCTTCCATGAAAGGTGAGTTTGGTATCCTTGGAGGCCCAGAGACATGGGTGATTGATGTTCCTTTCCAGCCTCTGGCCTGGGCTGGTTTGGCAGCAATTTACTGCCGCCACCTGCTGACCAGGCAGAGGATTTCTCTGGTGTGGGTACAGCTTGTGCATGGGGTGCCCAAATGAGCCCCCGCTGCTCTCCCCTGTGCCCAGTGATCCCAGCAAGAGAGTGATGGGGCAGTAGCTAGAGCTCATGGTGCCTGCATGTCAAATGCAAGATGGGTCATTTAGGTAAAGGTGGCATAAGGTTTGTGTGAACAAAGCCATTGCTGGGGGCTAAGCTGCTCTGACTTTGGTCTGCTCTGAACTTGTATATTACCAAATAGATCATGGGTGAGATCAAGTATGGTACAGTATGTTTGAATGAGATATAACCTTATACAACTCTCATGTTAAGTGCAGCAGCAAAGATGTGCTTTTCAGTTGCTTGTCTTCACTGCACCTCTGTCTAGGAAGGCATAAAATTGGAGTACTCTTTCAGAATACAAGAAAATTTCTAGAGGCAAGAAATTTTACCTAGTTCTGAACTCCAGAAATTCAGGTTTGCTCTCCTTCAATTTAGTGTAAAGTCTTAAAAGTTCTCTTCAGTTTTCTTGAGAAACTATTTCACACAATTAGCTCTTTAACGAAGATGTTCATTCACATCAGTGCTTTTGGGCATGGGATTTAAATAAGAGGTAAAAGCAGACAAACAGAAGGATGTACAATGCCTGTTAGGGTAGCATGACTGCACTAAATCTTCATTTGGTGGCCAAATTACAGGAAGCATCAGAGCTTGCTGTGAACTTCTTCCCTGGCTGCCCAAGCACTGCTGTGCCTGGGGCACTGGTGCAGGGTTACGTGGCTGCTGTGGTGGGAGCTGACTTCTGAAGCTCTCGGGAATCCTGGCCTGCTTTCTGCCCTTTAACGAGCCATGCGTAACATTTACCTTCACTGGGGTCACTCCAGGCTTTCAACCAGCAGTGCTTAGGAGCAGAGCCAGGGGCAGAGACACCTCCGTGTTCTGCTTTGATCCAAGTTAATTCTTACGGCTTAGGATGTGCTTTCAGGCCATCCCGTTTTGCTGCCTCCATAGAGACTCTAATCTCATTTTCTCTCTTTTTCAAAACTCTCATTTTCACAGGAATGCATAGCTTTCCCCCTAATTATTCTCCAGCGAGTCCCCCTTTTGCTTGCATTTATTGCTTTTTAGTTTGTTTGTTTTGAGGCAGAGGAGAAAACCCTAAGGAGAATCAAAACAGTGTGCACGGCAGTTCTGCTAGACTGCTGTGGAGCCGTCCCTGTTCTGTCAGAGTGGGGAAAAGTTGTTATTATCATCTCATAATGTGTGGTCTCAGGTACATTTCTGCTCTCCTAAGCAGTTTGGGTTCCATGTGCAGATGCTGCTGTGAAGCTCCATAATTCCACTTAACCTCTCACTGCTTGACCCGATGCCAGAGCAGCCCCTCCTGCTGACACCGTTGCTCTCTCTCCTTGCTCCCTAGGGTTCTGGGACCTTGAGCAGCTCCGCCGCCACCACCCCATCTGTGTCCACACCCGTCACCGGCCACAAGCGAATGATCATCCCTAACCAGCCTCCCCTCACCGCCACCAAGAAGTCCACCACCAAGGGTGCGGGGCAGCCGGCGCCCATCCCAGTCACTCCCGTTGGGACCCTGAAGCCGCAGCCGGTGCCGGCCTCCTACACTACAGCGTCCACCCCCAGCCGCCCAGCTTTCAACGTGCAGGTGAGGACGGCGCAGCCCAGCCCACACTACCAGCCACCCGGCCCGCAGCCCACACACTACGGCAGCCTGGGGCCCAGCCAACCCTACGCTCCCTCGCCAGCTCGCCCACCCGGCGCCCCGCACTACAGCGCTCCGCAGACCCACGGGCCTGACTACGGCTATGCTCCGCCACCCGCTCGGCCCTCGGAGCCCGCCTACGGCTACGTGCCTCCGCAGGGCCGCTACCAGAACCCCTACTACGAGGGGTATGGGGGCAGGAACGGTTCCGAAGCACCCTATGTACCGCAGAGCTCCTGGAAGGCCGAACCAGGGTATCCTACCACTAACACCATGGGCCAGGCTCCTCCTGGGCTCTACCAGCCATCTGGCATGAAGAAGACCTACATCACCGAGCCGGTGCTGGCCCCACAGCCACCCTCACTGCAGCAGAAGGTAGGAGATGTGCGCTTCTGTGAGGAGCAGTGGGGCACACAGCTGAACATGCCCTGGGGCACTCTCCAAAAGGTGGTGGTGGGAGTTAAGTGCTGCTTGCCAGGGTTGAGGCAGGTCTCCCTCTGTGTGGTTTCTTAAAAGGTGGAAATTGGGAATTGTTGTCTGCTTTGAAAAGAGACATTTGTGGAGCTTAGAAATGCTGTCAACCTGGAAGGGTGAGATGGTGTTACACGTGGAGACATGATGTCACCCCTCTGATGTGCCTGTGGAGCTCACTGGCTGTCGATGTGCCTGGGTCTTCCCTTCTGGGCCCCCTCAAGATCAAATAAGAAACTGAGTGTGAGCTTCTGCTCTGTGTGCTTGTGGACATCTCTGCTTCACCAGACAAATCCTTCCCTTTCTCAGATAGGAGGTACACACCAGACTGGTTTTGATTGTGGTTCAGTGTGATTGCAGAGGTTGACCTCCGATATGTCGCTGTTCAAAAATCACTTCTTGCTGAAACCACATGGAAATGAGTTCCCACAGAGCTCGGCACTGATTTTCCTCTCAGGTGGTGGTACACTGAATGGCTTCCATTCACTTGAACTGGTACCCAGACCTCATGGGGCAAAGTCAGTTTGAAATGGAAAGTTAAACTGGTCTGCTTGGTTTCTCTGCCCAAGCTTTGGCCCTGGCCAGTTTTTGTCACTTCTACTGCTGGCCATCTGCAACTTTTACTAGGCGGACATAAGCACTTTAGCTTTGTGGAGTCCTCATAGTATATGATAAGCTTAGGCTCCACTGAAGATGGAAGATGGCCAAGCCTAGGGGGGGAGGCAGGGAAACCATCACTGCCCAGGCCCGCTGTGACACAGTTCAGCATGACTCTGCTCCCCAGTTTTTGGTTGCTCACAGGGAAAGGGGAAAAGTCTTCTGACATGTAACAGAAAATCTGTCCTTTTGGTATTTCCTTCACTAGCAGCACACGGACTGTTTTCCTAAATTCCAGATTTCCTGACAGTGGGAACTTTTGAAGGCAAAGATGTTTCTCCAGGCAGTTTAGAGAGGGCAATAAATTAGAAAACTCTTTGAAATGTTATCTACTGGCAGCTATGAAATCGCTTTTTCTCTTTCTTTCCCCTTCCATACCAAGAAGCTAGAAGTGGGGAGAGAATAGGCTCCCAGCTCTGAACGTACTTGAAACAGAGCTTAAATTGGAAAGTTGTGAAAGACACAAAATTTGCACATAACCTTAACTGCCGTAAATCATTGTGGTTCCAGTGGAGTTACTGAGGAATTGCTGAGGTACAGCAGATCCATATTTAGACTTCTATAGATGCAAGTAGGTTTATATATAAAAAACTTAAATTATTTCAGTCAGCATTTCTATGGAAACACAAATCATCTCGAACCACAAGCAACACAAACCTGTTAGGCTCATTTGCATTACAAAGCAGGACAGACAATTTCATTTAGCTCAGGTTTGGGGTTTCACTTATGTATATATGTATATATTTTTGTGTGTGCACATGTGACATTTGCAGATACACATGCAGAAGTACTTCTTATCGGTCTCTATAAAAATAATTTCGGTTCTTCTGCAAAACAGGCTATTACCTGCTTGGTGATAGATTCCTCCAGAACTTTCATTCCTTTGCAGCCTGATAAATATCTATGCTATTACTTATTTCACTTTTGAGCTTACAATTCTTCTCTAATGTATTGGTAGCAGTCTCTGTTTGATTGCTGCTTTGGAACATACATAGTTTAATTGATGAAGAACTAAAGGTGATCTGCAGGCTAACAGGAAACTCTCAATAATAAGACACCGTATGCTTTGCCAGTGAAGCAGTGTTGTCCTCTTTTACCACATGCTGTTCTCTTCCTTTGCAGACTCATTCATAAAATCAGCTTCAGGAATGATTTTATTTAAAGAGGAAAAAAGAAAAGCTATGTTAGAGCCAGATATCTGATAGGGATAATGGTAGGTTGACCCGTGGGATAGTGTGAAATTTAACATGTTTTTCTGCACATAACTGGCTTCTGTATTTTGTAGTGTTTTGCTTTTTCAGTATTGATTTGAGGCCTTTCCTTTAAGGAAACTGATTTGAGAAATGAGAGTAAGAATCAAGAATTAATACATAGCGCATAAAATGCAAGAAGACCTTTGTGAATTTTTCTTCTTGCAAGGAAATGATCTTAAAATATAAAACTCTTTCTAAATGTATTCCAAAAAATACATTCTTAATTCTGAATTCTAAATACTAAATTGTATTGTACTAAGTACTAAATTGTAACAAAACCACCTCAGATTAGAAGTTTGTGGTCTTTAATTTTAATATATACCACAATCCATTGCCGAGAGAGGTTAATTTTTTTATTACATTAGTTTGTTTGGTTTAAAGGGTTAAAAATGTTTATATTGCATTCTGGCTAGGAAGAGGCTCATGGTATTGTGGCTCCATGTTTTTTTGCTGCTTGCTAATCGTGTTGAAGTCGCTGCTGATCCAAAATAAATCTGCATTGGTATGAGAACAGCAAATAATCTGTACAGGTTCTTAAAGCCCACTGAGAACAATGAATTTTACTCACACACTATGCTGTGTTGCATTCTGTCCTTGGGCCAGTTATGGAAGTGAGAGTCATGCATGTGAAGCCTCTGTGTGTTTTAGTCTTTTGTAGCACCCCGTCTAGCATTAATGCCCAAGCCCTAGCTACAGAATGAACTGGTGGAGTGCTTGTCCTCATTTAAACCTTCATGTGCTTCAAGGGCTTTTCTGGCCAAAAACTTCAGGAACATTCCCCTCTGAATGGTAGGTGGTGGGTATTTCTGTAGGAACAGCAGCAGAGTTGTCATGAGACCATGACAGAAACATATGACACAACCAGCTACTCTTGTGCTTTTTACCAGTGGTGCTGTGCCCACTCAGACCAAGTCAAAATCTAAAGCTTCTCCCTTAGCTTCTCCGCTCCTGAAGGCCAGAGAGAACAAGGCCAAGGTGACTCATTGTGTATGCTGATTTCTGGCACCAAGATGTCCATAGTAGAAAATAAAAATTGCAAAACCAGTTTCTGACATGGAGATTTCATGCAAGTTTGCCCTGGAGCCGAAACAGAGTTGACAAAACTCCCACCACCGACTAGCTCAGCTATCATCAAATATTTCTATGCTGAACTGGTTAAGACACCAAATACCTTTTTAGAGCTCTCCTTTCTCCAGATAGGTCTGGGTCCTTTCACTGTTTCTGGCTAGTGCTTTGACACACTGTTGCACGTCTCCGGAATGATTTTGTGGACCATTCAGAGACCTCACCTGACTCCTGATGTATTTGAGAGGTTGCATCTGTAAACACCTGAGAGGTCTGTTTTTCCTAGGTCTCAGAACCCTTGTGTTCTCCTCCTCCTTTCTGAACACACCTGCAAGGCTGAGAACCACATTCTTTTGTAAAGGTATCTGAACATTTTCAGCATCCACACTGGACGCTACTGAAGTCACTTGAGACAGTTTGTGGGTTTGGTCCACAATGATGGAAATCATAACAAAAACATTGAACTTTGGGACATGGCTTAATACCCATGGTGCTGTTAGGTCAGTGGTTGGACTCAATGATCTTAGAAGGTTTTTTTTCTAACCGAAACAATTCTGTGATCCTTGAGAGCTGTCTGCCAGTTTGGGGGGGGGGGGGAAAAGCATCTTGTAGCTCTGATTTAGAACAGCACCCAAATTCATGTTTCTTTGCTGCAGATTTGGTGGAAGGTGTAAGAGAGCAATGTCCCTTTGGTAGCTGTATCTGTTTTTTCTGGCATGGCACAATTGTACAAGTTCCCTAATCTGGTTAGCCTAGCCATGAGTCCCATTGTCCTTTTCTACACATAGGCAAGGCATCAGTATGTATGGAACATGACTTCCTCTTCAGGCAGCTCCTCGGTGTTGTGCACCGTTCTAGGTGAGTGCCATGGAAGTGGTGTGAAGAGACAACTGGAAATCAGGAGGTAAAATTAACGAGGCAGCTTATGCTTTTGGCATGGTTTAGGTGTTGGTGGCGGCTGGTGATTACCAGACCTCGACCACCACTTCATTTCTGCTCTGCTGGAAGTGGTGCTTTTTTGCTGCCTGCTGCAACCAGCGTTGACACAGTCTCGCTGAACTTGCTGTGCCCAAAAGGGGACTGTGACTGCTCACTGTGTTCTCATTTTACACAGCTTTTGTCAGCTTTTCCACCAATTTAGTGCCTGTGATGGAGACCTTCATTTGGAAGCTTCATCTTGGCCTTAGAAACATCTGCTCACCAGCGTCCTTTGCTGTGACTGATGCACATCTCTTGTACTGGTTTAATAATTTTTGCAGTCTGCCATCTCTCACGTAAAGTTGATACCTCCGGCACTTGCGTTTGAACAGAGAGTAATGCTCTGGCTGTTTGCTGTTAATCTAGCAACTAGGAATTTTTTGTTCTCCGCAGATGAATAAATGCAATCTGCCAGATTCCTTCCTGCTGTCACAAGGATGTGTTCTTTCTTAGTGTTTCTTTTTGCTTGTGGAGAAAGGCAGGCAGCTTGCTGTACACTGCCTGTCCCTCCCTGAGTGTCTTCTCCTCCAGAATCTCTTATCTCCACCCCAGTCACATAGTGAAAATTTTCACTGTGTGGGATTCAAACAGTGTAAAATGGTGGTTGAAGGGGTCATTCTGGGCAAGTAGCTTCCCATAGTTTTAAAATGCAAAAAATAAGTAAAATCAAATAAAATTAGAAAGGATTATTTGAAATGTTCTACTTTGGCATTTAACTTTTTTTTTATTTTTATTTTTAGGAAGACAGAAGGTAATGTAAAATGAAATAAAAAGTGAAATTCAAAAATTGAGAATAGAATTTGTGATTTCAATGTGACATTTCAAAATCTCCCGAGAATATTCAGTTCCTTTCTACCCTGAGAATAGAAAGAAATGTCAAAATGTTGATGTTCTTCACAAAACTGTAATTCTGAGTTCTAACCAGCACTAGCTGTGTATCAGCTGCTGGCTCTGTCGTTGCTTTTGGGTGGATTAAATTAAATGCTGTTACCTCTGTTAAAATGAGGAGAGGAAGAAGGCAGTGGTGCCTAACAGTGAGATGAGAAGCTCACAGTTAGGAGTTAGCGGTAGTCTGTGGGGTTATGAATGATGCTTTCCTCTTCAAGGTATTATAAATCTCTGCCCCAAAATCTGTATGGATTTCTTAACGATTTTCAGGTGACAAGGTGCTGGCGAGAGGTACAAAGACATGTTTGCTGAATGCTCTCTTTATCCTGACTGCAGGAATCTGACACAGTCTGGTTCATACCCTAAAGTTTTGAAAGAGCCCAGAGTGCCCAAGAGCTTGGAATGTGTTCAACATTTTCATTTCAGAACTTTACTGTTTGTTCTTTGTGTTATGTTTTTATTATTTAAGCAAAGGACTTATACTAGCAGGAACCAGATGATGACAGAGCAATTAATCAGACTCGTCTCTTAGGAGTCACATATTTGAGTTGTTTTCCTGAACCAGAGAAACAACGAGTTGCCAAACAATTACCTTGAAGTTAAAGATAACAGCGAGCCTGCAGTTATGGGAGTAAGTCAGGTCAGCATATACCGAGAAACCAACTTAAATTTACAACTTCAGGATGCAGCTTTTGCAGCTTTAGCCTTTAGTCAGCCACAATGGGTTAGTAATATAAGAGGAATAATTGAGAAAGAGGCTTTTGACATAATACCTGGATGTTCTTTCTTGCTCCTTCTTAAAATAAGCTGAGGACAATGCCTTCATACATGATAAGGCATGGGGCAACCTTGAAGTTAATTAAGGGCTCTGTTTCTGTGGTGTTTAACTCTTAGTAACCAAGTCTCTACCTTGGCATATACTCATGTCACAATCTAGCAGAGAAGGATTTTGTATCTGAGGCCATAAAATATACTAAGGATGTATTTACCTAAAAGCAGAAGGGAACATCTGATGTGAGGGGAGCTGTCTAGATTTTGAGCAATGGTACTTACCTGAAGCCCAGGGCTGACTGAACTTAGGTCTCTAAATGGGCAACCTGGTCTGTAGCACGGTGAGATAAGTATGGTTTAGGGATGGTTGGCCTGGTTTACAGCTTTCAGTTCAAAGAACAGCACCCATAAAAGTGAGTGCCACTTAATTTGCAGACCTGCTCTGGCTGTTGTGTGTGATGGTCTTACTGATTACTGGAGGAGCTATTTCCTTATGTTTTAGAATATACTCCCAGTCCAACCACATTTTCATTCTTCCAAAGCCAAAGCACCAGGGCATGTGGTGAAGCTGTTCTTATATCAAATAACCTCTGAGTCATTATTACAATGAAGAGAGGACATGAATGGATAGGGAAAGTTGCCCAGGCTTAGGCACCAATCAATTAGGAGAGCTAAGGAGAAAGAGGAGATGTGAAATATCTTGGTGTGACTGAGTGCCCCTTTTGTTTGTGGTGAAAAGAGCTCTGACTCCCCTGTCACTGTGAAACTCTTGAGGCTTAGGACTCCAATGGTAAATGTTAGTATCAAGACAAGGAACTGCTCATGTTGTAGTGATGCTTTGGGCAATGTGGTATTTTGGCTGTGTTATTTGGAGTGGATCATCCTGCATTTGGATGATTTTCACACTAACCTCTGAGAAGCATATTTGTGGGTTTGATCCAGTTCTTAATGGCACACGTACACACATGAAGTGATACTGTGTTACTAAAGTGCCACTTTGTCCAGGGTGCTTTCCACAGTTTACAAGATGATGCAATTCTCCATTGATAGGCATGGTTGTCCACAAGCAGACTTTTGAGCCTAGTACTTCTGTGAGCATGTAAGTTAGAAAATGGTCATGATTCTAAGTGAGCAGTATAGGATTCCACCTTAAGTAGTTATTCAGTTATAAAGAGGAGAAAGTATTTCATAATGAGTCATATAATATTTTTTCCTCCAAGACTAATGGTAAGAAATAATTGGTAATATGTAGCTACATTTACTGATATAAATGTTCTGGTACTAAACTAATTTAGGCCCCAATATAATGGGCTTCCTGTTAAGATTTACATCTGAATAACTATAAAGAAA